>CATQJL010000223.1:28697637-28812637 GCA_958299035.1 Cylicocyclus nassatus | reverse complement strand
TGCTACTCTCCAACATCAGCACAGCCTTTCCATAAAAATTTTACCTTCATGAAGGAAAAATAACACCGACGCAGAATTGCCAGTTGAGGTGGTGCGATGTCATGCATCATGCGCGTCGACAAGATGGACGATAATTGGACAACACCAACACCACCGATGCTTTAAATGGAATTTCTTCAATACAGAAACTATGGTTCCATCGCTCGATTGTTGTACCTGCTTCTTCTTAGCTCTCATTTCCTGCACATCAATAAAGTATTGACTGCGCCCTGCAGTATCGAAAAGGGCACGGAGGTCGGCGTTTGTGGGCACTGTCACCGTCACTCGATTCGTTGACATGCTTGCAAAGACAGCCCTCCTTCACACTGTTGCAGCAAACCAAGAACGCTTTCAGTTGAAAATTCAAGACCTGTACACTATTCCGATGTGGAGCTCAGAATGAATACTTCTAGAAACTCAGCAACTGAATGGTGGTGGTGCAAGCACACCGAATACGAAACAACATAATGAAGTGCTTGCCTGCTCGCTGAAGAAAGACTTGGTTGCTAGTTTGTTGAAGAAGCGCAAGCACATGCTTCCCAGGAAATCGTGATAGCATCTGTCCTCCGTCTTTTGTGGGCTACGATCGCCCAGTTTGAGAGCTCTAGAGTTCTAAATACTTGTGTTATAGATAGAACGCACGTAACTGATTGTGAGTAACGAAATCATGACAAAAACTGCGGTATTTCCTGTATGGATTAGGGGATTATGTGCTGCATCGATGATGTGTACAGCACTGCAATGATTTTTAGGGGGCATTTTGTTGCCTAATGCACATGTACAGCTGTGCTCCAAGATTTTGAAGCACAGCTGTACATGTGCATTAGGCAACAAAATGCAAATTTTGGGACGGGGCTCGTCTTTTGTCGAGTTTGAACTCCGCTATCGAACAAATTTTTAGCTATCTTTTAGGTGAAAATTGACAGATCATCGTTTAAAAAATTGTTGTTTGTTTCTCTCATCTTATGATTGCATATTTACGAAAAGTCATTGTTTGTTTGCCCAAAAATTAAAAAATATTCGGGAAGAACTTACTTGAAAGCTATTGAGACAGTTTAAAATTCAGCACTTCCAGAAGATGCAGAAATACAAAATCTGAGGGAGCGAATCTGTTGATCTACAGACCCTGGCAAATCAAATGTTGCCTTCCCCTTTCCCTTTCCACTTAAAGTGACACAGACCTTAGTCAGTTATTCGCGTCGATAAAAGCGCAACCAGAACCAAGCAGAACACAAATTTGTGTTGTAAATAAAGGGAGCGCAGCAAGGTTTGATTTCCGAGTAATTTTTTTGTTTAAATTTTCAGAAGGTTTCAACATTTTTCAAAAATTTACATTATATTTTCAGATGGGGATTCAAGCCGCATTCTGAGAATATTTCTTGCACAAATAATGATTTTAGTAGTTTACTATTTAGAACTCGACGGATGCAAAAAAGAAGCTTTAGGCCCCCGCCAGAGTGCGACGCCACGCCAGCGCTGCGCCAGCGCCGAACCAGCGCCGAGCTGTCCCATTTATTCGGGGCGGAGCTAGCTGACCCTGTGCGGGCAAGGGCTACCGGAGCTTCTGGCAGATACGCTCAATAGGCGGTGCATCTACCTGGCTGAGAACTAGGTCAGCTAGCCCCGCCCCAACGTAATGTACGTGTATCGATCGAAACGGCGCCGGGGCAGCCCGGCGCTAGCTCAGCGCTGGCGTGGCTTCCGAACTCTGGCGGGAGCCTTAAAGGCACCGTCCATTTGGAGTGAGAGTGATGAAACTTCGATCTTATATAACAACGGGGTTCTAAACAAACAATCGCCCAAGGCTCGTTCCTAAAGGCGTATTCTAAAGCGAGGATACCTCTAAAAGATAGAAGCGACCATGATGGCTCCGCCCATCAACCTGGGTGGTCCGAGACGCAAGTTCGGGGTAAACAGAAAGATCACAAATTCAAAGACGGACATAACATGCCGAATCCATTGAAGCCTCAAGTTTTGACTTGAGGGAGGGGGGGGGGGGGTGACCAGCCTTCAGTAGCGGTTTTCTCGCTTCGGAATTTATATGCTGCAGCAAGACTTGGGCGATTACTTAGCTGGAAGTCCCCCACCATATAAGATCAAAATCTCATCTCTCCAACTTGGGTGGACGGTGCGTTTTAGTGGCACTCAACAGGCGCGGAAATTCTTTCCACCAAAGGTTGACCCCTTACCGCTGATGCCGCTTCTACCGATGTTGGCGCTGTTGCCGCTGTTATCACCTCGACCGCAGATGTGTCGAATGATAAAGTGATCATCCTCCCGTAAGCGATCTTGCTGGTAATTACGTCATGTTTCTTATCAAAAACATGTGAGAACCAGTGGCCGGATTCATCAACGAACTTGAGGTTAAAATCTACCTTGAGAGCATCCCTCAAGGTAGAATTTAATCTTAAGGTAACTTTGCTATTCACAAATCTACCTTAAGGTTAAAATCTACCTGGTGGTCAGCTGAATACTCATTGACTCTTATTCAGGACACGCCATGACTATTAGCGGTGCATGGAGTTTTTCGCTATAAGGGTTTCTTTTAATTGCCAAATGAGTACAGACTTACATAGTATAGGTCCAATTGCCGTGTTTTAGCAGGAAAGCATTCTAAGACACCGTCATATCGATGAAAAGCGCCCAAGAGTGCCGAAAAGCGCATGAGCGCCAGAATGATTCTCTCACGAGCTCGACTTTTGCGCTGAAGCGTTAGGTTTGAAACATGTTGATACTAGAACAACTACGCGTTCATTCACAATTATCATGACACATCTTCCGACCACACTCAGTGTTGGAAAGCTTCACCATAAAACTGTTGTAGCTTTCTAAACTTTCACAACGCTATTTGCATGCCACTTTTGTTTTTTAAGCTGATAGACTTTCGACCGCTAAGAGGATAGCTACTTACACGTACAAATTACTTTGATGCATAGTTCATAATCGTTGCTCGCACTTGATAACTTTGCGAATCAACAGTTTGAGATAACTCAGAAATTGATTGAACTCTGGCTTGATGTCATCATCATGATTCCTAACTTACATTTTCAAAAGATAACGAGTTCCTTTCCCGCAATTCACAATTAGCTGTAGCGTTGACTGGTGCTTCCAAAAGGATTGCTAAAAGTGGCGTTCCGGCGCTTTTGAGAGATTTTGGGCTCGCTTTTGTGCGGAGTATAAAAGGTCCCTATATAGGCAATCATTTCCATGATTAAGCGTTTCAATTGAGTTTTATCAGATACATACTCTTCATGACTATCAGAGTGTAAGTAGAGTTAAATTTGAGCTGCACCATATGAATCTCGACCTATAAGCCGATTGCCAACGATCGACATATACTGTGACCGCCAAAAAGTTGCGGACAAGCTACCTTCCTTTTTTCATCGCTCATTTTCGGATGGAAAACGAAGATGAAGAAAAGATTGGATTGCATATGGTGATAGAGCTCACCAAGAGCTACGACCCACACATTGCGCTTTCTGGAAACATGTATTATAAAATTTCTAAAAATCTTTTTCCAAAAAAGTCCGAAAATGGTCGCGTCACAATGTCGCGGACAATAATTCTTCGAACGGGAAAATTTTCTGTTAGGTCTTTTCTTGGAGCAAAAACAGAAGTTATCCGGACAGGTAAGCATACTATATCGTAGAGCTCATCGAGGGCAATAATCGGGTAATGGTTCCTTACAAAAAAAACCCAAGCTTGAATTTTGTTTTGTTTTTTTTCCAAAAAGTAACTTCTAATTACCTTCTTCAAGCCAAATTTCTTCACATGGAAATCTATTCAAGGCATTCCAACAAGGCTGTTCGGATAAAATGAACACTCTTTGCCATCTTCTATGCATCGGACGTGCTGGTGAGTTTCTTTGCTGAAAATGGCTTTTGACAGTGCGTGCACATGACTCCACCTGCACCTCACCGCTGACTTGCACCGCTTTACAGGCTTGTATCTCGGCCGGCGGTCAATATACAAGCCTTCAAGTAGGCTCATTTGAAAGAGCGTGAATTCCTGGACACGATGTATGCAAAATAGTTGAGTATGAGAAACAGCTGAGATTTGGCGGATGGTGACAAAGCGCAGACTTAGAGCTGGATGGAGTGAAGGCTCTTATCAACACTACAACGGTTTTGGAGCTCCGAACTGGATCTATTACAAGAAAATTGACGGTTTTGAAATTCCAGGATGAAACTGGTGGCGAAAGAAGCTTTGCTCAACTTTAACTGAAGAATCCTTAGCCTATTACTGAAGCTGCGCTTCGTCTCCCCATCCGCCAAATCTCAGCTGTTTCTCATACCCAATTCTTTTGCAAAACATCTTGTCCAGGAGGTCACGCTCTTTCGAATGAGCCTACTTGCAGGCTTGTAGATTGACTGCCGGCCGAGATACAAGCCTGCAAAGCGGTGCAAGTCAGCGGTGGGGTGCAGGTGGATTCATGTGCACGCACTGTCAAAAGCCATTTTCAGCAAAGAAACTCACCCGCACACGTCCGATGCATAGAAGATGGCAAAGAGTGTCCATTTTATCCGAACAGCCTTGTTGGAATGCCTTGAATAGATTTCCATGTGAAAATATTTGGCTTGAAGAAGGTAATTAGAAGTTAATTTTTGGACAAAAGCAAAACAAAATTCAAGCTTGGGTTTTTTTTGTAAGGAACCATTACCCGATTATTGCTTTCGGTGAGCTCTACGATATAGTATGCTCACCTGTCCGGATAACTTCTGTTTTTGCTCCAAAAAAAGACCTAACAGAAAATTTACGCGTTCGAAGAATTATTGTCCGCGACATTGTGACGCTGCCATTTTCGGACTTTTTTGGAAAAAGATTTTTAGAACTTTTATAATACATGTTTTTCCAGAAAGTGCAATGTGTGGGTCGTAGCTCTTGGTGAGCTCTATCACTCAGATAATCGCCGGGGGCAGGCGGTCCGCAAACTCGCGCTTTTCTGCAGGCGGTCAGCAGGATTTCGGGGCGTGGCCAAATCTTCAGCGGGCGGTATTTGCGTTTTCTGCAAGCGGGCATCAATACAAAATTTTCTGCAAGCGCTCGTCAAACAATCTCTTTCAGCGAGCGCTGGCCAAACTTTCAGCAGGCGCTCAGACTCTTTTTACGCAGTTTCGGGCGTACGCCGAGTAAAGATGAGACTCTATGTGGCAGAGGTGCCATCGATTGTTTTATTACCCAAGTTTGGGGTACTTTCTTTCAGCGGAAAGTACCTGAGGGCTGTGCGGTCCTTCAAAAAGGACCGTGCGGCTCTCAATAATTTTGCATGTTCTCGCGGAAAGTCCGCGAGAATGCGGCCACTGTGCCGCAACTTATGTATAGAAAAACCGCGATAGATCTTCGAGCGTTCGTCTGAAAATTGGCCAAAATTATTCCAAATTTCTGCAAGCGGACCACAAAAAATCAGCGAACTATTTTTCCGGTGCCCGCTTGCTCAAAATTCGCATGGCCGCTTGCCCCCGGCGATTATCTGAGCACCATCAGAGGTGCGATAGGGGGAGCCAAGTCTCCCCCTACCTTCACTTTTGAGCTGGTACGGGGTGACCACCTTCACTTTTGGAATAAAAAATTTTTCGCTGGACGACAAAGAAGGAAAATAAGCAAAACAAACGCAAAAAAGATTATTGAAAGCATATATTTATGTATACGGCGGCATATATATTTAAAATAAAGGTTTTTAGTAAATGGTGTATTTGGAAGTAAAGCTTAGCAAAACTGTACGGATTTTATTAAGCAAATTTTGTCATAACATACTGCAAAGGAAGTAGGTCGATCCAGGCAGTAACGGCCGAGAACCAAAATTTTGAATAATAAAAAAGTGAAAAATCATGCAAAATTTCCACTGCTATAAATCTGTTGTTTGAAGATGTCAGCACTTGCGACTTCATAGGTTTCAAAGAGTAAATGGTGCTCTATCAGATCTATCAGTGAAGGAATCGAGTCGATTTGAGAGATAGTCGTCGAAAACGAGAATCCTAAAAATTTACGCCTTTTTTGCGTGTTTTTTGAGAGTTGACAGTTAAACTCATATAAATCTTGAATGTGAAAGTGTGTGATGTTGCGACTTCATAGGTTTTATAGAGTAAGGTTTGCCTTATCAGGATATATCCTAGCCGTTCCGATCCATTGAAACACCTCCGAGATCCAGAGTCTTGAAAAAGCAGGTAAAAAAGCGTTTTTTGAAATTCAACAGCCCATAACTTCTTCAGAACTGCATAAATCATGTTGCGACTTCATAGGTTAGATTCTGAGCTTTCAGACGATATATAATATGTGGGGGTTTAGAGCCTCCTGCGAATTATGACCGAGGGGGGAGACTTTTTAGGCCAAAGTCTCCCCCGGCAGCCTCCAGCCAATACATTAAAATGGGCGAGGGGGAGACTTTGGCCTAAAAAGTCTCCCCCCTCGGTCATAATTCGCAGGAGGCTCTAAACCCCCACATATTATATATCGTCTGAAAGCTCTTGACGAGAAGAATCTAACCTATGAAGTCGCAACATGATTCGTGCAATCCTGAAGAAGTTATGAGCTGTTGAAGTTCAAAAAGCTCTTTTTTACCTGCTTTTTCATGACTCTGGATCTCGGAGGTGTTTCAATGGATCGGAACGGACAAGACATATTCTGATAAGGCAAACCTTACTCTATAAAACCTATGAAGTCGCAACATCATACACTTCCACATTCAAGATTTATAAGAGTTTAACTCTCAACAGTCAAAAAACACGCAAAAATGGCGTAAAGTTTTAGAACTCTGGTTTTCAACGACTATCTCTTAAATCGACCCGATTCCTTCACTAGCTGATAGAGCAACATCTACTCTTCAAAACCTATGAAGTCGCAACTGCTGACATCTTCAAACAACAGATTTATAACAGTGGAAATTTCGCATGATTTTTCACTATTTAAATATTCAAAATTCTGGTTCTCGGCCGTTACTGCCTGGATCGATCTACTTTCTTCGCTGTACGTTATAACAAAATTTGCTTAATAAAATCCGTACAGTCCAACAAACTTCTACTTCCAAATACACCATTTACTAAACACGTCTATTTTAAATTTTTATAAATAAAATTTATAGATATTTTTAATATTCATCGTATCTGTGGCCCTAAAGAGGGCCGTTGGGTCGACGTTAGACCTAGAAAGATAGCTCCGTTCGTCCGTTCTATCCTCCCCCCGCACCTCCTCCCCCCCCCCCGTCGACGTTTTTGGGAGGTGAGTGTCCGACACTACCACCTTCACTTTTGGCCGGCCAGTGGTAGCTGAAACCACCTTCACTTTTGGGGGACCCGGCTCCCCCTATCGCACCTCTGATCACCATATGCAATCCAACCTTTTTTTCACCTTCGTTTTCCATCCGAAAATGAGCGATGGAAAAAAGAAGGCGGCTTGTCCGCAACTTCTTGGCGGTCACTGTATGTGCCTTTGCGCGCGAAAGATCTTGCATTCAAACGTCTCATGGAACTAACGATTTAAATGAAGTTGCCACTGAAACTGCACTATAGTATCTGTATGTGGTGTTTGTAGTCATTATTTGGACAAGCAAAATTTTTACTCGCATCAGCTGCAAAACAATTCTCCTGACCCAGAATTCAAAATGTGATGAAAAATTATTTTGAACTATACACCTCCTCTGCGCCACTTGCGACAGTGATGAATACAAAATTTAGAAGCAAGCCACCTTTAGTAGCTATTAGGTTGTCCGAAGAGATTAATGTCTGTTTTGAACTTAAACGAAATAAGTCATACACTTCTCATTTTTAGATAGCTGTAAATTATTCGACAGAGCAAAGCAAGCTTTACAAAATGGCAATTTTGGCTTTGCACCGGCTTCGATCCACCTAGAATTTCTAGCCAGAAACAAAAAGATTCAATTGCCTGAAAAATGAGAAAAATTCTAACTCAGTCCATAAGAATCCTACAAAAATTCTAACTTGCTCACCGAACAGCATCCAGATAAGACTTCTAAATATGCCATTGCCGTATTTTTTTCTGGTTAGAAATCAAAAAACGAAGATTTTCATACTTTTGCCAAAGTGATGCTGTGCTGTCCACACAAATGTAATTTTATATTAGGATGAACGGTAAAAAATGGGGCACTTACGAAATAACTGGAGGTTTCGCAAGAAAGAGAAATGATTGGACTTTCCAAATTTGATAAATGTTTGAATTTGTTATTCTCTTTCAGATAACTCATGACTCATAATAAGCCGCTTATTTGTCGGTCTGTAAGTCTGTCTGTTACGAAATTACAGTGAGAATGATTTACGATACTAAACATCATGTGAGATTAAGATAGCGAGTATGGTTCATTTTTAACTACGGGTCTCATATGCAGTCAACCGAATAACGATTGGCACAAGCTCTCAGAGAGTGAGTTCACCCACAGTTCATGACGGCCAGTGCGAACCTCTGCGAAGCAGAGGTGAAGCACTGGTCCTACACAAGGTCATTTACATAATTAATAATTTTTATACTTGCTGAAATGCAAAGCTAGTCACTTCGATAAATTATGAAGTTTGAGCAGTATCTGCGCAGTGAAACATGTCACCCAAAGTACCACTGCTGGAGTGGGCGGTGGGACAGTCACTAAACCCACGACGGCTTGGTGGCCTCAACTTTCAAAGTCAGGAGGTATGGCCATTAACAGCTTCGAGAACAAAGATACACGTTATTCAATTCTTTGCAGGTGAACGCATGTTTTCCAGGTACCATCTGATAGAGCTTTTTAAACTCTATTCATCCATCTGCAGGTTACCTCAGATTTTATCTATCTTCGGAAAATACAGATTGAAACTTGATTTATTGCTTTTTGTTGCGCCAAAAAATCGAGATTTTTCAAGTATTAGGTTGTCAAGAAAATAATGTCGTTTTTTATTTGCTTGCGTTAACAAAGCAACCAGACTCAACCCAACAAAGGATAAGGGGTACTGTTCGATAAAGCAAAGCAAGCTCTACAAGGTGGCACTCATGTCTTTGCGCCATGCTCGATCCACGGAGAGTTCGAACTCAAAATCTAAAGATTTCCAAATGCCCAAAAAATCGAAAAAAATCAGATCTTCGTCCAAATAATTTCTACGGACCTCCCACTCGCTCACATCAATACTATCGATATCTGATATCCATATGTCGATTGCCGTATTTTTTCCTTGACTAGAAACTGAGAAAACGAAAATTTCCCTGATTTTCTCGAAGCAATGCTGAGCCGTTTTTGCATATGTAGTTCTATACTACAAGCCTAGGTAAGAATAACTGTAGGTTTTCAGCCTATTTCGAGCGGTACTTTTCGAAAAATGTCGATTTTGGCACTGAAACTGAAACGAAAAAATCCGAATTCGTTATTTTTCGAAAACTACCGCTTGGAATGGGCTGAAAACCTACAGTTATGCTTACCTAGGCTTGTAGAATAGAACTACATATGCAAAAACGGCTCAGCATTGCTTTGAGAAAACCAGGGAAATTTTCGTTTTCTCAGTTTCTAGCCAAGGAAAAATTACGGCAATCGCACATGTGGATATCAGATATAGATAGTACTGATGTGAGCGAGTGGGAGGTCCGTAGAAATTATTTAGACGAAGATCGGATTTTTTTTCGATTTTTTGGGCATTTGGAAATCTTTAGATTTTGAGTTCGAACTCTCCGTGGATCGAGCATGGCGCAAAGACATGAGTGCCATCTTGTAGAGCTTGCTTTGCTCTATCGAACAGTACCCCTTACCCTTTGTTGGGTTGAGTATGGTTGCTTTGTTGAAGCAAGCAAATAAAAACGGACATTATTTTCTTGACAACCTAATATTTCGCTTTTTTTATCCAGAAATACAAAGGAATCCTGTACGTTTTAATATATTGTTTGAAAGAGCATGAAGAGCTCTTTCGAAACTTATATCAAATGCTTTATAACCTTACGGTATGGCAGCGCAAGTGAACGATGTTCAAAAAACCCCTTCGAGTTCTTCAAGGTGCCACGCGTAGGGTTGTGGGAGAGGAGCATTGACGCTTTGCCAGAATAATAAGCGAAGATCGCTTATATAAGCGACGTTTGAGTTTCAGCCTGCTTGTTGGGTGAGAAAAAGATTACCGTTCACCCTAACACTACTAACCTGTAGAAGTACAAACATAGCCTCGATATCATCCCATATGTCTTCCCTCAACATGACGTGGATTACGTGGCTTGATGAGGCGCCGCCTCGCCTTGGGCTCGCGCCACTTTGCGAGCGCATCATTTGGCGTGATGTGGGAACAAGAAGAACGTGGAAAAGCCTGCGCCACGTTGTGTTGAGCGCCACGTCGCGCCAAATGATGCGCTCGCAACGTGGCGCGAGCCCAAGGCGAGGCGGCGCCTCATCAAGCCACGTAATCCACGTCATGTTGAGGGAAGACATATGGGATGATATCGAGGGTAAATTCTCAGCTCTCTATAAGCTCTTGTTTTCGAAAAATTCAGATTTTAGTATAGACTAAGGACATCCGACTAAGGAAAGCTATATTCGCTATTTCTCGAGAATCAAAGCTTGTAAAGAGCTGAGAACTTATGTTTATATTTCTGCAAGCTTATAGTGTACAAGTACTTATGTGGAGAGCACAGCATCACGTTGGCAAAAGCATGAGAATCTGCTTTTATTTTATTTTCAAAAGATGAAAAATTACGGCATTAACCTATCTTTGATTCAACTGGTTTAGCTCCGTCAGGGCAGGCCGCTCGCGCGCGAGTGCTCTCTGATCATTACCTAGCCTTAATTAGGTCACGAAGCCTCGCCTTTGCCGAAGCTCAGCCAGTTGAATTTAATTGTAGATAAATGTCTTTTGTGAACAGTGTTTACACGAACAAATTAGAATTTTTGTAGGACTTTTATGGACTGAGTTACGAATTTTCTCGATTTTTCGGGCAGTTGAATCTTTTTAGTTTTTGGCCTGAAACTTGAGGTGGATCAAGGCTGGTGCAAAAGCAAGACTGCCATCTTGTACAGCCTGCTTATATCGAATGGTACTTTGTAACTTATTTGAAATTGAGGAGTGCATGACTTATTGCGGTTCAATTTCGAGACGGACATTAATTTTCTAAAGGAGACAACCCAATACTTTCAAGATACGGTTTTCCTCTGTAGAAGCTGTCTAAGATTCTCGAGAGATTACTTAATGAGGAAAAGCGTGTGATTTAACAAAATTTATCTCCCAAAGTCTTAAGAAGCCTTCTCCACTGAACAGAAAGCACTGGCGTGAGACATTTTCTTGTGCTAGTTTACCATCTGGGGAAGATTCTGCTTGAAGCTCTAAGAAGTATATCATCGATTATCTAGGAGGAAAGGTGTGCACTGGCATGATATGTCTCAAGTTACAAATTTTGGGGTTGCAAAAGTATACTCACATGGTGTCTTTAAAGGCAGTGGCTCGACAAAACCAAACATCTCAAAATTTTTATACGGAAGGTTGCTTGCATCCCAAACATGTGAGCGAAGCAGGTCCGAGCGCACAGCATGCTGCCCCTGCTTAGAAAATTTGCCTCAAACCCGTGCGCGTAAGCCATTCTTACACTCGGACGAGCTTGCCATATCTCTCACACCGTCAGAGGCGGCATGCTGCAATGTTATGAACAATGTGTTTCAACAACGCAGTTTATTGAACAAAATTGATTTATTTCGTCTTCTCTTGGTACATGATAAGCCCGATTTAGTTTGTATAACTGAGTCTTGGTTATCATCTTCTATTGAATCTTCCGAATTGAGCTCAAACCTTCCATACAGAATTTTTCGGAAGGATCGTCCAGAAAGGCGTGGCGGTGGCTTATGTATATTTGTCCGAGAAACTATTATTTGTGAAGAGATACCAGTAATAGTTTGGGGTTGAGTGAAACACTATGCTTACAAATATCAGATAATGTGACGCAATCTCAGTGTATAATTATCCTCGTCTATCGCCCTCCATCTTCTTGTCATAGTGATGATTCCAAACTCATTGATTCGTTGCAAATTCTTTGTAGCATTCATAGTGATATTGTTCTTGTTGGCGATTTTGACTTGCTTATTGACTGGTCGGCTAGAACGCCACTAGGCTCTACATCTGCCAGGTTTATCAAGTTCTTCGATGATCTTTCTCTCACTCAGCATGTACTGTATCCTACGAGGAATGATAATGTACTTGATTTGGTACTGTCAACTTCGCCTTTGGTACATAATGTGACTATACGACCACCGCTTGGGTTATCTGACCATGCAAGCATTTACTTTGACCTTATGTTGCCGATTGATTTTTCCCTGTTCGGATTGTTGCCTTGACTATGCGAGCGGTGATTATTTGGCCATTTCTTCCTGTTTGGACACTATTGATTGGTGGTCCCTGCTCGACAATTCTTGCTCTATTGTTGACATGTATCAACGCTTTCTCGACCTTTTACACGACTTACTGTCGCGTTTCATCCCACTGAAACGAGCAAGGTATGAGACTGGCCACTACCCTATTCACATCAAGAACTTGATAGAACAAAGGGATCGCTTGTTTTGGCTCGTTTTGTACAACCCATGACCCGTTAACATCTGATAGATATAAAAACGTGGTGAAAAAGTTGACCAGACACCTAGCCAAATTCAATGCAAATAGACAGAAAAGACTATCCAACATGAGCACTTCCTCTCTCTTCAAGTATGCCCACCTGATTTTCAAAGAAAAGCATGGCCCTCAAGGATTACATGATCACCAAGGAAATTTATGCAAGACTGAACAAGAGAATGCCGAATGTCTTGCTCATTATTTTGCATCGGTTTTCCAGAAACCGACAAACTCTAGACCCTTCCTATTGATCTAACCAATCAGATACAAAGTTCCTCATACCTTTCACAAGTTCCTCAAGTCCTGCCTTTTGATGTTATGAACATTTTGAAAAGACTGAAACCATCGACCTTCATCACTGCTGATGGAATTCCCCAGATTGTTTACAAAAGATGTCCCACTCAGTTAGCAGTTCCTGTTTCAATACTTGTCAACATGTCTTTGAGCAGTGGTGAATTACCCAGAGTATGGAAGCACGGAAGAGTGGTACCAATTCCTAAAGTCCAGAACCCACAAAAGGCCTCGAGTTTCGGCCCATAAGCATTAACTCTGTGGTCTGCAAAGTTGCTGAGAAGATTGTGAGAAGAAAACTGCTGTCATTCTGCGTGCAAAAGCATCTCATACCATCTGAACAGTTTAGGTTTATGGAGGGATCCTCCACTACTCTTCAACTGGTTACTTGTGATTTTTACTGGAAAAGAGCCTTGGCACAAAATCGATTAACTGATGTTCTTTATTTTGACTTGTCCAAGGCTTTTGACAGAGTAGACATCCACAAATTAATTGAGAAACTATATTCAGTTGGAATACGTGGAGGTATGCTAAAATGGCTCATATCTTATCTGACTGAGAGAACACTCTCAGTACGTGTCAACTCAGCCATCTCTTCTATCTTCTCAGCAACCAGCGGAGTACCCCAGGGTGGTGTCTTATCCCCTATCCTTTTTAATATCTACACAAGTGATTTACCCGGCCTTTTATTAGTTGATTGGAGAATCAAAGTCATGGCATACGCAGATGATATAAAAGTTTTTGCTTCATACTCTGATGAGGACAAAATCGAAGTAACTGATGCCTTGAGTGCTTGCCTTCAGAAAATCTTATCGAAAAGTGTGTGCTTGACCATCACCAAAAGGCAGGTGCAAGAGAACACACTTAAAGAGTACACGCACTCCAGTATATCTCTGGCTAGGCCCGTGCTTGTAAGAGATCTTGGAATATTGATGGACCATAAGCTCCTGTTAAGATCTCATATTGAAAATATTTCGCGTGCAGCCTTACACAGAGTATTCCTTTTATTACGGAACTTGAAGCATGTAAACTTGAGAGTATACATCAAGCTGTATATGGCCTATGTTCTCATTAGAGTATGCTTGCCAAGTCTGGAATCCTCACTTAAAAAAAGACATTCTAACCGTGGAGAAAATCCAAATGGTTTTCACCCGTGTACTGTACTACAGATTTTTTCCAAGCGAGGATTACCCGTATACCCTTCCCTCCTATAGATGTAGGCTGGACCGCTTGAAGTTGCATAGCTTGCTGTATCGAAGGGTTTTGGCTGACTTAGTGCTTGCCTTCCAGATAATTCGCCTTGAAACAAAAATTGTTCCTAGTGAATTCTGGGTTTGGAGACCGTGCAACGGCCGAACAGGTGGGTTAGCTTCCACTGACTCTACTGCTCCAAATACACTCTTCTACAACTCTTTTTTCGCACGCACTTCTCGATGGTTACAAAAGCTTCCTGACGCAGTTCTCTCTGCTCCTAATTCAACTACTTTCAGAAAAAAACTTCTTAATTGTGACTTTTTGAGATTGCTGGGTATAGATGAATCCGAGTACTTTTAAGATGAAGTTTCTCCTTATGTCCTTTGTTTTTTTTCTTACATTTTAAATCCTATTCTTGGCTCTGTCTCTTTTTTTAGAGTGTTGACTTGCTCAGATTAACGCTGGCTATTCTCTTCACTGTATATTCCACTCTCCTTGGACTTCACTTGGGAAGTTGATCGCCTTTTTAACTCAGTTATGTTGTCTCGTCTGTTTTGATTTCAGGGGTCCTTGCATGGCTGCCTGTACAATTCAGTCGATACAACTTTGCTAAACTTCGGTCCACGTTCTCTTTGCCTAAATCGACTATTGCCTTGTTGTTTTGTTTTCAGTTTCTCGTTATATGGGTTATAGCATAGCATACATATGACCTTCTTGTTCCATCAGTTTTTTTTTCATTGCTGTTTTGCTGGCATGCTCTTGACCTCAGAAGCCCTCTTACTATATACACAGCTTAGTGTTTGTCTTCTAAATTTGACATCGTCTTTGTCGTGTAGCTTTATTTTTGTCTCTTATCCTTGATCATCTTGTATCTAAGTCCGATGTTAGCGTTGTTGGGGTAAGCCGAACGAGGTTTCCTGCCCGCCGGGTACGCATGATTTCGCTCATTCGCCTAGGTGCTCACCCCTCTTCCTTCGCTCGAAAGTGACCGTATATTTCTATACCGTCACGCATCGTACTTGGACTTGTACTTATACCAAGTTTAGCCCCCACGACACTGACTTTGAAGACAACACTGACGAGCACCTGGTTTAGAGAATTAGTCTCCTTAATTTCTCTAGGGTGTTGAGCATGTCACAATTTCGTTTCATTAGTGCTTTGTCTGTCGTTGCATTCGTGTCTTGTACTGGCGCACTGTGCACAACAGTGTATCAATAAATAAATGAATAAATGTGGGTCCCACAACGACCCTACGTCTCTAAACCATGGTGGGAAGCGTTCCACTCGTCCGAATTCAAAATGAGGGGTTTTGGGAAATGCTGATTGTTGCCATTTTCGCGCTCTTCAGGGTGAGTTTTCGGCGGAATTAGCGCGTCGAATTACCCCAGGTAAGGAAAAAACCACAGGTCGAGAATTTGCCGAGCCACTGCCTTTAACAAACTTTATTATTCGTTGGGTACTGTATCGATTCCGTTCTAGCTACGGCTGAAATTGGCGTTAATCTACGTTCCAGCAATGATTCGCCTTCTTTAAAGCCCGAAATGGGCAAAAGCAATTTGGAAACTACCCGACCAAACATCTCCTTAAAGTCCTAAAAGCAAGATTCTATGCTTTTAATCACAAGAAGCCTGCTACAAGCAGGAATCACTTTTGTTCGCTGGTAAAATTTTGGAAAATCGCTTACTGACCGCTTGAGAAGGAACCAAACATCAAGCTTAGAAAGTCAAACAGCATGATTCTCATTAGTGAAGCTGGCTGTATTGACGGCCACAAGTATTTTTCCAAAGAAAGGAGCTTGCTTGAAGTGCAAATCATCGATGCGTATCTGTCAGAATTCGACGCTTCGCCCAGGGCCCGGCACCGATGGTTTGGGGTCAAACTGGACTTCGTTTTTGGAGTTAGAAGTAACGGGGACATCGTTTTCATGAGGTCTTGGAGGAAGCGCCAAAAAACACGACGAACATGTCAGGTTTCATAAGTTGAACGTGTTCTTTCGCAAGCGCGAGAATTTCAAATGGAAGACTCAAACAAACAAATGGCTTATTTACAGCGCACAAACAATCACATGGCTCAGAATTTGGGCTATGTGTATACATTATTACTCCAAACTATGTTATGTAAGAAGTTCCCAAAACTTATGTGTCCTAATATCCGTTCTCGGATGTGTTGGTTTCTAGACCAACTACCAAACCAACTGGGTTGGTTCGGAGCATAAATATCGGAGAGTTCACATAAGTTTTGGACCTTTTTGATTTGGACGATTAGAACGGTCAAAAATCTATCATATAGTGAAGAGAGCGAATCAAACCGTTGCCTCTCCCCTTTTTTGAGTCAAAATTAGTATAATTCTACGCGTTGATAGATATCGCGCTCCAATCACTTGCGGTGTCCTTTGAAATATGTGGCGAAAAATGCATCGCAGGATTGTTGAGGCTACAAATTTCGTTGGCCTAGGAGATTTTCGACATTCCCAGCATCAAAATGGTACTATACCCAATGGCAGAGCCTTCAATAGACTCAAATGTTTTCTTTTTGCTTTTTTGTTATATTGCATACCTCAAAATGCGCCTTTTTCGCTTTTTTGTTGCTATTTTGGTTGAATAAGGGTTTCTCTACTGATTTTTACATCGAGAGGGACTTCGAAATTTTCCCGAAGTCATGGGGGACTTTGTTTCCTAAAAACCTTCAAACCAACGCGTGCCGGGCCCTGGCTGGGAGTTGGCACAGGGGGGAGGGGGGTAGTGGGCATGCTGATTTCGAAAACAACACAGGGAACGGAAAATGAAGTGTAGAAGTGGGCACAGGGAAAGGCTGCACATAGATAGGGATGGGATCTTTGTTACAGTGTTGTGGCTGGGCCGAGCGGAGCCGGGTAAGCAAGCTAGTCTTATATATAAAGCTGAATGTCTGTCTGTCTGTATGTCTGTATGTCTGTATGTCTGTATGTCTGTATGTATGTTCCGAATAGAAAATTCCATTTCTAAACCGATCCGGACCAAACTTTGCACACATACACTTCGGGCCCCGGCGGGTGTCATAGGCTACTTTTCGTCATCGATCGATATCGATTTTATCGATTTTTTCGATTTTTTGCAGAGTTCACCTACGAGACTGGGAGTTGGCACAGGGGGATAATCGAGCATGCTGATTACGAATACAATTTTAGTTTTCAAAATCGTCCATTGCCTTTATCGATTTTATCGATTTTATCGATTTTTTTGCAAAGTTTGAGCTACGGGGCTGGAGTTGGCGCAGCGGGGGTAATCGAGCATGCTGATTACGATACGATATTGGTTTTTGAAATTATCCTCCACATTTATCGATTTTATCGATTTTTTTGTAAATTTTGACATGCGGGGCTGGGAGTTTGCATAGGGGGGTAGTCGAACATGCTGATTACGAACACAATATTAGTTTTCAGGATTATCGATTACTTTTATCGATTTTTTCGATTTTTTGCAAATTTTGAGCTACAGGGCAGGGACTTGGCACAGGAGGGGTAAGTGGGCATGCTGATTTCGAAAACAACACAGGAAACGGGAAACGAAGTGTAAAAGTGGGCACAGGGAAAGGCTGTACAGGGATAAGGATGGGACCTTTAATACAATGATTTCACAGGGCCTGGCGGAGCCGGGTAAGCAAGCTAGTCCTAAAATATAATCAGGGCTCGGCACAGCTGACACCGGGTCAAGCTAAATATCATTTTTGTGGCAAAAACCAAAGGGGATATTGTTTTTGCGGCCGAAAAGACACAAAATTTGCGACGTTTCGATTTCTTATGATATGATTTCTTATGATTTCTTCATTTAGGGTTCAAGGTCAAAGGGGACTTCGTGCAAAATTTTCAAGATCAAATAGGACTTCGTTTCGAGATTTCCCTGGCTCCAGCTCGTGCCGAGTCTTGAGTATTGGGCCGTTAAATAAGTTTTGCAACTACCTTTATAAGTTCTCTCTCTTTGCATATGAACTCAAATTTTCCCACCATGTAGGTAGTGACGTAAGCTACAAGCGGTAGGTATATCATCTCCCTGATTATTGCTGGTCAGAACTGTTCTTGCTAATATCGCGCATACTAAATTATATATTGTTAACCTCTGTTAGTCCTTGCTGAAATGCCTCATTCTGTTCCAAAATTGCTTCAATCTGATAGTTGTTCCCAAAGAATATATGAATGGTTTTATTGTTGAGATCTGCCATTATATCGAGCGTTACTCGCTGTTTACCTGCGCAGGGAAACAGAAAATTTCAACTCTAAGTAACATGCATTTTTCATCTATTGATGAAGAATGTACTAGGTTGGCACATAAGTTCTGCAACTATTTTTGTAACTTTGCTCTTTCTGAATGTGACGCACTAATTTTTGCGCATCATGTAGGTTGAAAAGTAGCTACAAATATGCGAAAGCAGTTTGAATTTTGGTAGCGAGGTAGAGAAACCTTTCGCATATTTTGAAAGTTGGTCAAATACAAAATCACAAGGGTTGGAAAACCATAAATACAGCCGTTCTTAGTCCGATTCAAACACAGCAACTGTACCCAGATTTGATTTCCATGTTCGACCTTCTATGAATCTTGGCATGACTTGATTATCTTATATGTGTTTTTGAACGGCGGCCAAGATTGGTATACAAACAATTTATTGGTTGGCTTTTTTTTCGTTTCGGCGTTTCGGCGCCAACGCCGTCTTCAGAGCCTGTAATCAAAAACGTATGTGTGAAGTACTTGCTGGGGCCCTCTCGCCGTTACGATTCGAACTGAGTTGAGCACGAGACCAGCAAAGAGCCAGACCATATTTCACCTTATTCGACGTCAGTCGAGTGATCTGACCGCTTGTGGTCAAGCCTTGCAGAATGTGATGGTATGCCTTTGCTCTCTGTGATGTTTATACTTTGACAATCAAAACCACAGAGGCTTTGATATGGTGATAATCTTTTACGGTAAACTCGTCCTTTTTGTTCATTTTGGGATTACGTGACGTAATCCAAAATACTTCGAGTGTCTTGCGTGGGATAGTTTCTTGCTCGTAGGACAAGATTGTGGCAGCAATATCAAACGGCATATTATCGTGCGACACTCTGCTATGTGCACTTAGGGGAGTGGATGCTTTACGTTTTGTGAGTCCGACTAAGTGCTCTTTGATCCGTAGACACAATGGTCGTCCGGTCTCCCTACATATTCTTCACCGCATACTCGGCAGGTAATAGGATAGACGACCCCGCACTTTAGGCAATCACCTGGTCTTCCAAAGGGACATATCACGCAATTTGGTGTTGAGCAAATATTGTCATATGCGCGATTGCGGATTAGCTGCTTCTTCAGATTGGGAGGAGGAATGTCTACAACTCTTACATATTCTTGCAAGCCCGCTTGACACAAACTCCTCCTAACAGCTTTACTCGAGTCCTCCGTTACGAAAAGTATGCAAAAGGAAACTTTTTGGGTGTCTTTCTCATGCAGTGGGCATCTATTCGAGTTACTACAGCTAGCGACACCTTTTTGCAGATATCCATTGGATAGTGCGATGTCTTTAGCTTCAGAGATGCCATACGTTCTTGAGCGCCAGAAGAGACCATTTTAGCTGTTCTGAACATATTATTCAAGATATACCTCTTCATGTTTCGTGGATGTGCTGAGCAGTAGTGAACTAAGATATTTTTATGGGTAGGCTTTCGGTACCACTTGGTTTTCCAAATTCCGTTGCGTGAATATACCTCAACATTCAGGAAAGCTAACCAGTTTTGATGAAGTTTTTCGCGAGTGAACTTTATTTTTGGCGATTGCCATTTAGAATATCGAAACAAGTATCGACTTCCTTTTGGCTCGCACATACAATGTAGCAATCGTCAATAAATCTGCTGTACAAGAGAGGTTTACGCGCTAGCACCGGACTTTCTACTTTCGACATAAAAACTATCGCCACTATGGGTGCCAATCTTTGTCCCATGGATAAACCTCTAATTTGCTTGAAGTACTGGCCAGACCAACGGAATATGAAGCAATTTAAGCACTCATTCAGCAACGTCATCACCTGTCTTATGTTAAAGCCATACATATTGAGCGAGCTGTGATATTCGCATAAAAGTTCGTATACTGCTTGCATATCATCCGTATTGGAAACGTTGGTGTAGAGTGAAACGACATCGAAAGACTCCATACTACATTCACCTTCTAGTTTTGCGTTATGCAGCCGCTCAAAAAACATGTTTGTATTCGAAAGATGCGCGGGAATGTACTTGAGAAGCTGAGACAATATCACATTCAGCAACCATGAAACTTTGTCATTCGGTCCACCTACGCAGCTTATAATTGGTCTAACCTTGTAATCCAGCGGATTGTTAGGGGAGAAAGACGAGGGAGGAATTTTGTGCGTTTTGATCAAGACATATAGCACAGGGCAGATGGGAAGATCACACTTAAGTCGCGAGACAGTAGGCTTAGATAATCCGACGTCTTTCGCGGTGTTTACCCATACCCTATTCAAGCGCCTGTACTGTTTCGTAAACTCTTTTTCCGATGACGGTTGGTACAGACTGTCATCGCTTAGGTGAAGTTTGATTATCGCGGCATCTAAATCACGGCTTATGACGGTAAATTCGCCTCCTTTATCGGAAATAGAAATCTTGGTTCCACCGCTTACGCACATGCTTCGCAATTTACGGAGACCTAGATACTGGCCGGGAGTGAGATTACGAGGTAACGTTTCTGAGAGTATCGTGTAAGGATGCCGAAAAGCGATGTTGTAAAGAGGCGAAACTTTGTATCTATAACTGCGTTAGGCTCTTGAGGCTTGTACACAAGTGAAAGGAATGGTATAACGGGTAATCTTGTGTCCCTGGTAGTAAACTGCCAACAATCTTGCGGATTACCCTGGGACCCACAATTTGAGTAGGTGAAAAGCTAGGTCCCAAATTCAAGACAGACAAGGCGTTAGAAAGAGATGCATTACATTATGTACCCTTTCGAATTCCCTCACATACCGAAGTACGATATCCTAAACAAATTCGAAATTTACTTGAACAAAAACATCGCCTTTTCATGCATCTAACTCATCCTAGGGCTAATGTTGTCTATAAGAAAGTTTCCTTAGATCTCAATCTACATTTGAAAAAGTTTCTTGCTAATCGTGAACGTAGATTGCTTTCCAAAGAATCATCGAAATATCTTTTCCATTACATTAACAGAAAACTGAAAGGATGTCCTCGTCTACCAGTAATCAAAGATACTTACGGAAACGCTTATTGTTGTGATGCTGACAAAGCTAATGCCCTAGCTAAATACTTTGCTAGTGTTTTTACTCATAACCCCAACAACACGATTGCCAACCAAGGAACGAATTTTTCAAAATTTGAAAATCGCTCACTACATGAATTTTATTTCAATACTAATGACATCCTCCGGATTCTAAAGAAGTTAAAGCCATCACTCTCAGAACCATATGATGGTATACCTTAAATTATTTATAAAGAATGTGCCGATGCACTTTCCAAACCCTTAACACATTTTTAATATTTCCATAATGTTTGGCAAACTACCTGGATTATGGAAAGAGGGTTTGATAACAGCAATCCCAAAAAGTTCAAACCCAAGCCTTGTATCGCACTTCCGCCCGATTAGCATAACCTCCACATCTGTTAAGGTTATGGAGAAAATCCTGAGAAATGTAATTACATCATGGCTTTTCAAAGCAAATCTTATACCCACAGAGCATCATGGCTTTCTTGAGGGAGCATCTACTGCCACCAACCTATTGGATAGTATTTTTGACTGGACCTTAGCTATCAACCACAAAAAATCTATAGATATAATTTTCTTCGATCTTTCGAAAGCTTTTGACAAAGTTCCTCATGAGAAACTCATAAAAAAGCTCGAAGGACTTGGAATTTCTGGTACTCTGCTAGCTTGGCTAATTTCTTATCTGCAAAACAGACATATAACTGTCAGAATAGGCCATAGTTACTCTGAAAAGTACGCATGCAAAAGCGGAGTCCCACAGGGTGGTGTGCTCTCGCCCTTGCTATTCCTCTTATACACTTTAGACCTACCTAAGATACTGAAAACCTCATCTTCAGTCAAAGTACAGATATATGCTGACGATATAAAAATTTACGGTATCTACGATTCTAATGATTTCTTGGAGGTTCAGTCAGCCCTTAGAAATTCTATCAGAAGAATGCTTGAATGGTCAGTAAATTGGGATATTCCTCTCAACCTGGACAAATGTTGCGTTATGCACATTGGGAATACTACAACGTCAAAATATGAAATTGACGGAATAACTTTAAGGGAGTGCACTTCAATCAAAGATTTGGGAATTCTTATTGATTCTACCCTCAAATTTTCACTACACATAGATTGTATAGTCAGAAAGGCGTATACTGTACTGTGTGCCATTTTTCGGAATATACACATACAAAATCCTTCAGTTTTTCAGCTCCTGTACAGAACATATGTGTTACCTCATCTTGAATATTGCTCACAAGTTTGGAGTCCTTACTGTAAGAAAGATGTGAGGAAATCAGAAAAGGTACAACATACTTTTACTCGATTACTATTTCGCAGGTGCTGGTTCAACAGAAACGTTCCCGATTACAATGATCGTCTGAAAATTCTCAATATGCGAAGTTTGGCATATCGTCGAAAAGTCTCTGATCTGGTTCTCTGCTTTAGAATCTTACGTAGAGAAATCAGACTCAAAGCTAGTAAATACTGGATATTTATACCCACCAATCAACGCTCTGGATCGTTCAACTTGCATTATCCCCCAATTAATAAAAAGCAATTCCTGCTAACTTTTAACATGTTGTTTTGTAGAGGTGCAAGATGGTTACAACATCTTCCGCCTCATATTCTACAATCAAGTAATGCCCAAATGTTCAAGAGAAAATTATTCAACATTGATTTGGATAGATTACTGCTGAATTGATGTTGTCTACTTTTTACACATGTTGGCTTCCTTCATCCTTATCCTCTCATACTCTCTCATCTATCTATTGTAATACATTTACTCGTGCGCACTTATTGTGCATTTTGTAAATAAAAATAATTAAATAAATAAATTACCGAGAACTGTTACTCGTGGAGCAAGAAGACTGTTCTGCATTGCTTGAGAAGTTTGGTCAGAATCTAAACAATTACTTCGACTGAACGTACCATATGGTTGCAATCTCTGCTGTCTTTGCTCTAACAGCCCATCGAACTTCTTCTGTAGTCTCATCTTAGTACTAGTTCGAATAGTATCACATATGGTTTCTAATTTGTTCACAATCCTCTTCCAAACGGCAGTTGGTGCCAAACGCTCGCAACACTTTTCCTTATACAAGCACTTTTTTAGCACAGAAAACATATGATCTCTCTTGGTTTTCGTAGCTATACGTAGGATGTGAAGTTGAAGCTCTTTCAGCTGTTGGTTCTCTTCTTCAAGTCCGCATACTTGATGTAAGCGTATTTTGGTGATGAAATTCGGGATGATGGAGTAGCGTGAACACCGTTGGAGGAATCGGATTGATTGCCTTTCTTGCACGATCTTTTGCTTAATAGAAAGGACTTCTTTAACTAGTCGAACAAAATTTGCTGGTACTTCTTCTAATAATTTCCATGTTCGACCTTCTATGAATCTTGGCATGACTTGATTATCTTATATGTGTTTTTGAACAGCGGCCAAGATTGGTATACAAACAATTCATTGGTTGGCTTTTTTTCGTTTCGGCTTTCGGCGCCAACGCCGTCTTCAGAGCCTGTAATCAAAAACGTATGTGTGAAGTACTTGCTGGGCCCTCTCGCCGTTACGATTCGAACTGAGTTGAGCACGAGACCAGCAAAGAGCCAGACCATATCTCACCTTATTCGACGTCAGTCGAGTGATCTGACCGCTCGTGGTCAAGCCTTGCAGAATGTGATGGTATGCCTTTGCTCTCTGTGATGTCTATGCTTTGACTTTGATTCAGACCGAGAACGGCTGTATTTTATGTTTTCCGACCCTTGAAATTTCGAGTTTGATCAACTTTCGATGCTCTCTGTGATGTTTATACTTTGACTTTGATTCAGACCGAGAACGGCTGTATTTTATGTTTTCCGACCCTTGAAATTTCGAGTTTGATCAACTTTCGAAAAGTGCGAGAATTTCGTCTACTTTGCTACCAAAAATAAAACTGCTTGCTGACATTTGTAGCCCACTTTCTAATCTACTTTATGCCCAAAACTGAATGCGTAACATTTAGAAAGAGGAAAGTTACAAAATTAGTTGCAAATCTTATGTGCCAACCTTTCAGTTGATTGACTAGAAGAAAGTTACACATGATAAAAACAAATCGGAAGTTATGGAAAAATTTGCACGGACACTGCAATCTTGAGTCTTCTGCTTCCATACGCTTTCAACATTCAACTCATCTAGATTAAGCCTGATTACTGATTTGAAACACACTAAAAAACAAAAAACGCAATCTTCCCTGAATGCTGTTTAGGGAGTAATACAAAATCGCGACTTGTGAAGTGATGAATTTCATCTACTGCCCTTGAAACATGATGTTGAAAGTGCATTTTAACACATTCACGACAAGGACAATTTTTCGATCACTGCCGTTTCGAACCAGAGCATTTTTCGCTTTGTCAAACGTACGACCCACCGTAGGGTCGTGTCGTCCGAAATGGTAATCTTTTTGGAAGAAGTTCTAAACATGTTTACGAGGGTAGCCCCAGAAGAGTTATCGAAGGCGCTGGGTACCAAATTATGATTTATTCCAGTTTTTGGCATTATACTGTAACACTACTGTAGCCAATCTGTAAGAACCTAACGTCATGGATTTTTATGAAGAAATTGTGTTTTGGGTTATTTCACGCGCTGGTCACGACTATAGTATCCACTTTGTCCACTACCTTCCACAATGAGGCTACGGTAGCAGTACGGTGGAATTTTCGTAAAAATCAAAAATGGATGTAATAAGGTACCAAAATTTCAGGCCAACATTTCATAATCAGCATGCTACGAAACCCATATTGTATGATTTCAGCTTCCCTGGATGAACAATGCAAGTTATCAATGAATTCAATAAAATCGATGATTTCAGTGATGGGCTGACATCAGTCTCTTGCCCTCCGCGTAATTCTTGTGCATGTACACTTGAATGTTCAAAACAGCATCATTCTGCGAGGACGTATTTGAGCTAAAATCGCATTATCAGTGTCCCGAGTCCGGACCACTCTGGCTGGTGCTTATCTTAGGTGACCTCAATCATGTGCCAGAACCCCGTAAGATTTCATAGTAAACTGGGAAAGCTGGAGCTTCAGGAATCTTACGACCCACCGATGGGTCGTATCGCTCGAAATGGCAGAACACGTACGACTCACTGGTGGGTCGCACTGTCGTGAATGTGTCAAATCTGCTCGAATTCCCCTCAAATTGTGATGAAGATTTCATGATGTATAGATCATATCCCATTACTAAGGATGAATTCCGAAAAGGGAAGATCATCCAGAAGGTGGAAGCGATTAGCTGTCAAATAATAATGTCAAATAATCTCTTCTAAAACACGACACCAGTGACGGAGTGGGGAGAGTCGGCGAAGGAGGGGAGAATCTTCAAAAGTATAATTATTGTAAAGTTGCGTGTATTGTCAACAGCTAACATACTTTCTGGAAATTTTCAGAAATTCTAACCATGCAAATTTTTTTCTCAAAACTGCAACCGCCCTTTTTTCTAAAGTTCAGAGGATCTTTCTGTCTCCGCCGCTGCGCCATCGTTGCAGTTTTCATCTGTCGTCTTGCTATAGTTGTTTCCGGTGTTCTCGGTGTTGAAGTATAAAATTATCACATTGCAGTCTTTTTCGTACGCGATTCTGCTTGTTAACTACGTCCTGTGGCCGTATTCATCAACGAATCCTCAAAGTTAAAATCTACCTCAGCTAGCATTTAGGCTTATAACCCGTATTCACAACATGATCGCAATGATATTTCCTCATGGGTTAAGTCTACCTTGAGATAGAAATGAACCTTGGAACACATAAAACCGTATTCATCATTCTACCTTGAGGTCAAAATTTACCTCAATCATCATTCTTCCATCAACTTTCTATTATGTGTGCAAGGTGAAATTTAACCCTGGGATAGCTAGGGTTAAAATCTACCTTTACTTTGCACATAAGTGTTGTTCTTTTTCTAAGCATCTTTTTAGTTCATACGCAACCATTTTCAAAGACAAACATATCTATATCTATAGTGAGTTTCAACTCAGTCTAGGCGGAAATTAAACTAGCGGGAGTCCGCTTCGCACGGACTCGCGCCACTTGCATTCTGCATCTTTTCATTCTAATCTGTCTCGCTGAGCCAGTGGCGTTGCAGACGGACTGCTCCACTTGAATGTTTCGTCTACTCCGGGTTGAAAGATACTGTAAAACTAGCTCAAATTTTACTTGTTTACTTAGTCCCATTCCTTATCCCTAATCATGGTTTTCAAGCTCTAAGGGCCGCATGCACTAATATCCCCGCGGGGAGGGGATCGCAGCTTCAGAAGAAAGCTTCATATCCTGAAGCTCCGGATATCTGGATTTCACGCTGTCTACCTATCCGTAAGTATTCCTACTACCCTTCACTATGAACATGTTGAACAGGAGCGAGAAGCTGTACAAACCGCATTTTCCAGCTTTTGTATGATCCCTGATGATCCCCGGCGCTTTTCTTTAAAGTCATTTTTCTTTCTCCGAAGTTAACGAAAACCTTCCAAAGTTGTACTTAACATCTAACACAATACTGCTAAGCATGTTGCTGATGAGAACAAATGAGTTTTTGAAAAGTCGAATTTTTCGGTAAGCCTCAAATTTCGACCTGTGGATCATCGCAAATTTCATGACTTAAAAACATCATTTGTTCTTAGCAGCAACATGCTTAGCACTGTCGGGTTAGACAATCTGCACAACTTTGGAGGTTATTCGTTAACTTCGGAGAAAGAAAATGACTTTAAAGAAAAGCGCCGGGGATCATCAGGGATCATACAAAAGCTGGAAAATGCGGTTTGTACAGCTTCTCGCTCCTGTTCAACTTGTTCATAGTGAAGGGTAATAGGAATACTTACGGATAGGTACACAACGTGAAATCCAGGTATCTGGAGTTTCGAAATATAAAGCTTTCTTTTAAGCTGCGATCCCCTCCCCGCGGGGATGTTAGTGCATGCGGCCCTAAGAGTCATTTAATGACCATTAATAGGCGAAGCCAGGGCCCGGCACGCGTTGGTTTGAAGGTTTTTAGGAAACGAAGTCCCCCATGACTTCGGGAAAATTTACGAAGTCCCTCTCGATGTGAAAATCAGTAGAGAAACCCTTATTGAACCAACCGTACACACAGACAGACATACAAACAGGCATTCAGCTTTATATACAAGGTGTCCCAAAAAAATGTGAACACTGTTTGATTGTTAGTAACTTCCTTGCTTTCATGTCTTTCGCCGAGCTTGAGGCACCGTTCTATAGAGCGAGGTTAAACTTAGATTTGTAGTATGGAGCGACTCACCGATTGCTGTTCGTTACTGTAGGATTACGGTATGAACTTCGGCAAGGATTTTAGGTCATTGGAGGCCATATTCTGCCTCGGAACAAACCAAACAAGCCAAAAACTTCTATACTATGGTAGTAGAAGACGCTGATTTCGAATATGAAATTTCCACTTCACTGTGATGCTTCTTTCCAAGGTTATCCCAGGTAAACCGTAATTATTAAATTTCAAGCATTTGTCAGAAATGTGACTACACCGTCAAAAAAACTAAAAACACTCGTAAAAAGCTGCCTAATGAAATCGGCGTGCACGAAAACCCTAATACACGATTTTTCAGATTTTTTGAAAAAAGCTTTTGTCAAATGGCATATTTCACAATAGATTAATATGCTAGAAGTTCACACCGTAATCCTACAGTAACGAACAGCAATCGGTGATTCGCTCCATACTACAAATCTAAGTTGAACCTCGCTCCACAGAATGGTGCCTTAAGCTCGGCGGAAGACGTGAAAGCAACGGAGTTATTAACGATCAAACAGTGTTCACATTTTTTTGGGACACCCTGTATAAGATGAGTGGAGATGTCGAAAGTCATTATCATGATGATGAGCGGATATGACAATTCTAGATACAATTAAGCATTTTGGACCTGTTCTCTTCAAACCGCCCACGTTGATCAACGACCATCGCCCTATTTGCTGGAGTAATTTTTCGCTTCCATTCATCTTTTAAAGCGGGATTTTGGCGATTACTCAAAGCGCCCCTCTATGATACAGTATCAGAATTCGCTATCCTCAGTTTGGTTGGACGTACCTTTGACATAATGATTGCATTGCCTTGCAATCCTCAAAGTCTTTTCATTAAACAAACAGTTTAGAAGACAGTTACGAAATGTACCGTAAGGTGAGGATCATGGCAATCGTTGCTATGCCAATTTGGCATTCATACACAATAAAAGCAAAGTATAGGGACCTAGATATTTTATGGATTTCTAAGGCTGAAGCAGCGCGTATAGTTATCAATAAAAGTTCTGAAAAGTTGAATTGTAAAGGTATCAGACAAAACTACTTCCATTGCTTCAAAAGATTCCTTGTATTCTTCACATATTGTCAGCAGCTTAGACGGAAATCCAAAGAAAATAAAAAATGTAGTAGCCTAGAAAGGATAGTTCAGAAGTCCACTATTCTCTCAGCTTAAAATTTGGCAGCTGATGGAACCAGATATCGAGCTAAGCCACTTTGTTTGGAAATCTAAAGGTGAAAGCAAGTGAAGGGTGTTTCTTCTTGGTGACAGCAGGAAAAAACCTAATCTTAAAGGCAGTAGCCCGGGGAACTTGCGACTGCGAGCTTCAGTCATCTCATCTACATGTCCTTCTGGATGCGCTCCGTCCAGTGCTGCGCTTGAAAGTCAAAAAAGTGCTTTTTACGGCGTTTTCCTACCGTGGAGACAGAAGGGATGTGCGGGGGATTCTCGCCATAAACAGCGACTGGCTGCAGGAAACTGTAATTCCACCAATTCTGGCGGTAATTGGCTGATCAGCTTAGGCAACCAATCGCGATGTTGATCCCTCGCCCATCCTCTCCAATTATCTCTTTCTCAAATAGAACCAAGTTTGCACTGATCGAGCTATTCTAGGAAAAGTAATGGTTTTCGTAAAGAATGCAATTACGGCGAGAATGACGTTCTCTGCATTTTTCTGCTCTTTTCACGAAACATAAATTCTTATAGAGAAGTTCGGTTAACACAAGCTTAGCACTAAAACGATTTATCATCAGAAATCGGGAGTTTGAGTGGTTCCCCTACTCGAAATTTTATCTCTGGAGTCTTTTGTCGACAAAGAGCTGCGAAGATGTAACTAGAAAGTAAACGAGTTTTTCCATCTAATTGTACTTCTTGTAAGACAATGCATTTACACGGGAAGCAGTTACGAATTTTTCAAAATCAACGCGACAGTATTTTTGAATCAACCGAATATAATGTTTGATATTTGAAAAAGATATCTAGTTGACAAACAATTTGCTATAACAAAGTTAAAGTGCAAAAACACTGAGCATAGATAATAGATAAAGAAGTCATGGCGTTTTTGGGATGATGACAATAGCTCAAAATGGTGCTGCTGAAATCTCCAAAACTTGTAAAATGTATCAGAAATGGCAAAACTTCGTAATCTATCAGGCCGTTCATGACCAAACTGCTTATTGGATTTTTTCCTGAGTATGTATAGCAGAAGTTTTGCAAGAAGAGAAAACAGTCGGTCAAACTGAAGCTTTATTGGAAAAAGCGACAAATGCTTCATGTATTAGGTTGTCCGGAAAATAATGCCAGTTTTGCATTTCAATCGCAATAAGTCATACACTTCTCATTTCTAAATAGGTTGCAAAGTACCATTGGGTAGAGCAAAGCAAGCTCTACAAGAAGGCCATCTTGCTTTTGCAACAGCTTTCATTCATCTCGAGCTTCGAGCCAAAAGCTAAAAAGACTCAGCAGCCCGAAAAGTCGAAAAAAAATCGTAACTCAGTTCATAAAAATCATACAAAAATTCTAACTTGCTCACGTAAACACTATCCACATAAAACATCTATATACGACTTTGCCGTATATTTTCCTCTGTTAGAAATTAAGAAAACGGAAATTTTCTTGCATTTGCCAAAGTGATGCTGTGCCGTCCGCACATAGGTAGTTGTACAGTACAAACCTGTAGAAGTACAAACGTATATTCTCAACTCTCTACAAGCTTTAGTTCTCGAGAAATTAGAATTTTAGCCTGGACCGCCTAACTAGGTAAAGCTATATTCGGTATTTCTCGAAATCTAAAGCTTGTAGAGAGCTGAAAATTTAAGTCTGTATAAGTCTGTACTTCTACAGGCTTGTGTATACAACTACCTATCTGGGGACAGCACAGCATCACTTTGGCAGATGCACGAAAATTTCCGTTTTCCTGGTTTCTAACGGGGAAAAAATACGGCAAAGGCGTATATAGGTGTCCTATGTGGATAGTGTTTACGTGAGCAAGTTAGAATTTTCGTAGGAATTTTATGAACTGAGTTACGATTTTTTTTTCGACTTTTCGGGCGCTGAGTCTTTTCAGTTTTTGGCTCGAAACTCGAGATGAATGAGAGCTGTTGCAAAAGCAAGATGGCCATCTTGTAGAGCTTGCTTTGCTCTACCCAATGGTACTTTGCAACCTATTCAGAAATGAAAGGTGTTTGACTTACTGCGGTTGAAATTCAAAACGGGCATTAATTTCCTGGCAACTAATAAATCACGACACAAATATCACATTCATCAGGACTTGCCTTGAGATTCACGGAAGAATTATGCATTTCCCACTAAACCAAACTGTTTTGCAATAAATTATCTAGCGAAAGGACTACTTCTAAGAAGCATACTTGTGGTCAAAGCCACTCAGCACAAGTCTCGTCACAAAACATCTATATTTTGCAATTGAAACTTAGAGTCACTAAACACGTATTCAAGTTCTAAACGGTCAAAAATGCTATTATGCAACGAAAGCTTATCAAAAGATCTCAATTTCTAGCCGCAACAACCCTGCACCCTAGGGTCTTTTCCAGATCGCTTTGTGATCTGCATCTTCACAAACTCTTCGGAGCTACACGGGTGAATAGCAATTGTATCTAAATTTGACATTTGCACAAAAAGTCACGCTCAAAGAAATAGAATGCAACTTAGACTTACCAATCAACTGATCAAAGGTTATTCCAGCTTTTACAGCAACGGCATAGCCTTGGATTATTTCTGCTGCATTGGGACCGACAATGTGCATGCCAAGTACGGTCCTTGGTTCTTCTCTCAGGCACACTACCTGCAAAGGAAGTTCAACACAACATATAATGCAACTTGGGGCCGTATGCACTAACATCCCTGCGGAGAGGGGATCACAGCTTGGAGGAAAGCTTTATATTTCGAAATTCCAGATACTTGGATTTCACGCTGGTACCTATCCGTAAGTATTCCTACTACCCTTCACTATGAACATGTTGAAAAGGAGCGAGAAGCTGTACGAACCGCATTTTCCAGCTTTTCTATGATCCCTGATAATTCCCGGCGCTTTTTTTAAAGTCATTTTTGTTCCTTCGAATTCAACGAAAAACCTCCAAAGTTGTGCAGAATGTCCAGCCCGACAGTGCTAAGCATGTTCGTGATAAGAACAAATGATGTTCTGAAGTCATGAAATTTGCGATGATTCACAAGTCGAAAGTTGTGGTTTATCGAAAAATTCGATTTCTCAAAAACTCATTTGTTCTCATCAGTAACATGCTTAGCACTGTTGTGTTAGATAACTAGTACAACTTTGGAAGGTTTTCGTTAACTTCAAAGAAAGAAAAATGACTTTAAAGGAAAGCGCCGGGGATCATCAGGGATCATACAAAAGCTGGAAAATGCGTTTCGTACAGCTTCTCGCTCCTCTTCAACATGTTCATAGTGAAGGGTAGTAGGAATACCTACGGATAGGTACACAACGTGAAATCCAGGTATCTGGAGTTTCGAAATATAAAGCTTTCTTTTAAGCTGCGATCCCCTCCCCAGCGGGGAGGTTAGTGCATGCGGCCCTTAGTGTAGGCTAGCAGATTGGAAGCATATTTGTTCTCTTGCGGTGCCAACCACACTTGCGAGTGAGCAAGTGTTATGGGCGAAAAAGCTCAGAAATGTGCGCTTCAGGGCTATTTTATACAAAGAAATTGTCTGCATTTCTGGTGGTTTGTTCACGCACATTTGCTGTCGACACTGCGCAGACACATCTGAGATGTTGAGTTTGTTGTAATCAAATATAATGATAACAAAATCCAATCAATTTGATAGTTATGATAGGTCCTGAATGTAGAACTCCTTTCCATATGAATTAAACTGTTTTTTTATACGGATTATGAGTGATCGACTCGCTTTCAGACCCCTGAAGAAGGCATTCAGCCGAAACGTCGGGCAGTAAATAAAGTGTTCCTTAAAAACCTGTTAAGGCTTAAAGAAAATTGAACAATAAGCTGTTTTTGTTTTCCTGGCAGACTCAGGATACCATCCGATAATGGAAGCAAGCTCTGACCACCAAAGATCCTCCTGCATTTCAGGTAAAGTTTGGAGCCGAAGTCTGAACTTTTTCAAGCTCTAAAAATCGTATCTCTTTCCAGAAAATTCCTACACTCGGTCGCTATACGTTACACACATAGTAGTATTCATGAGTACACTTGCTGGGTTTTTTCCGCGCATAGAAATCGAGAAAAAAAAAGATAGTGCAAGAATGGCAAACTCCGCCACCATCTGCTCCCACATGTTTGATTATACACCGCAAACCTTATTGTTAAGTGTCCCTTCGAGATATAACCTTCTTATCATTCGATATAACTTTTTATGTGCCCTGGTCATTAAGAGATACCCTGACATAAGAAAAAACCAAAAATAACATTATTGCATACGGGCTTAGTGAGAAAAAAAATTCAGCAGGGCATTTATGATTAATACTATGCGTCCACAACATGATGACCAAATTAAAAGTCCGTAAAAGCTTTCTGATAGGAGATTCGGTTTTTAGGTCTGCCGGAGAATTTTCTTTTTGACTCCAATCTTTACCTGGACTCCTCCTTACAACTCAAATGGATCTTTGTGGTTATTTTGTGCTTGCTTTGTTTTATCGAATGGTACGGTCAGCTAGGAAAATTACACTTTGATTTTTTTTTACAGAAGGGGTTTACTTTCGGGACAACCTGATGACCTATAAAATGTTTATAACAATTGCGCCCTATGACTTCGATTACCTTAGCGTAACAATGCGTAGAATCTTCATCTTGTGGAATGACGTGCTCATATGGAGTGAAATGGGAATGATACACCTGGAAAGTCCAACTTTTTCGATAGCAAACGAAAAATAAATGAGACGATGTGACCTCAATATTTTCCGCTCCAAACAGCTCTTCAGCAAACTTTTCAGTGAGTCCAACTGTACCAAGTTCCAAAGGAGTAAACACAGTAGTGGGAGGATGAAGATTATCCATGAGTTTTCGACCACCATCAAATAATCGCTGCGCCAACAGCTGACCACTCCGAATCGCCGTAGGCGTGAGCTCAGGGCGACCCTTGGATGTGGAAGTGAGTCGCATTATCGGTGAATGTAGTGCCCTTACGGTGCCGAAAAAATGCGGTAAAATTCGCGTGACAGATACCAACGCTTGTAATGTGGCATTTTGCACGCACTCGCGTACGGACGTAGCTATTTGTTCACGCGCAAATTTATCGCGATTTCTCGGCACCGCAAAGGCACTATATTCGCCGGCTCTACTAGCAAATTTGCAGATCTGTAAGTAAAATGTCGTTTAACAGCTAAATTACCAGGGCGACATCTCCAATAGCATATATATTATCAGTAGAGGTTTGGTCTTTACTGTCGACGATAATCCGGGAAGTGCGAGAGTCGATCTTCACACCAGCTGCCGCTAAATTCAGATCGCCATGTTGTGGATCTCGTCCTGTAACAAATTTACGGCTTCAGTCAGAGGAAATATTGCCACAGTGGACACCCACCTACAGCCCAGATTACGGTATCATATTCGTCATCCGAAAGTTCTTCGCTGATCAAGATGTCCTTGAAAGTGACCTGCAAGGAAGCCCCAACAAAACTTTGTAAAAGTTTGCAAATTTCACAGAAAGAAAAAAAAGCGTCAGGACGCCATACTTGGCTCACAATGGAGGAATTTTGAATTTAGGACAAAACGCAACCTCGACGAGGCAAATCCTCTGATGTATAGAATGCTTGTGAGGGTACGGTAGGGTTACGATAGGTAGCCAGTTTTTTGTCAACACAGTTTTTTCAGATTCTGCTTACGGTAGGTTACTCAGTGAGTAGGTACCACATACGTTGGGTCTAGAACCGACTCTGCAGAGAGATATGACGATGCGACGAATTTTGGAGTTTGCCGGAAATCGTGAAATTTTGTTTACAGACTAAGAGCTATAATGCATATTTAGTGAAATAAGTGAGATAAAACAAATTGGATTAAAAACAATAATTGTTGGATGGCGCGGATCACCAATCTACCAATCATTATTGGCGGGAGAAGAGAGGCTGATTCGACCTCCCAGCAGGGTATAAATACCGGTGGATGGGGGGGGGGGGGGGGGGGGGGAGCAGTCAGAGCGTGAAGAGAGCGCTCCAGGGAGTTCAAAAGAGCCGTCGAAGAGAGGCGGACCTCCCCCTTAGATAGAGATAGCCTAGAGACCCTCCTGAGAGGACGAATCGGGTCAAAGTCCCGTCATTGTACATAGCGTTATGTTCTTGTTGTTGTTAGTTTTGTGCCATAAGGATAAACTCTTGTACTCAAACCCGTGTTTCCCCGTCGATCAGGTTCTACCGGGACTTACCACTAGACCACCCCCCGTTACATAATCCAATTTTGAAAAAGGATGGATTGAGTTTCTCGAAAAAAGAAGACATAATTTAATGAACTGTCTTGTGTGAGGCATCAGGGTGGCAACAACGCTGCGTTTAAAATAGTTTCATAAGGCGATACACCTTCGTAGAAATTGGATTATCCAATCTCCACAAAGGTGTATCCCTAAGTTTTGCGTCCAACGAAAAATCCTCACGCGCAAGTGTTGTCGGCAACGCAGGAACACATGACTCACCAAAAACCAGACTCTAGCTGCCTTCACAATCACTCTCTCTGAAAAGTAGTCATCCACTTGGGAGCACCGTACCTTTTTCTTATCGCCATTCTTTTCCACCTTTTTGATTTCTTTGTTATATATCACGTTGACACCATGCTGTTTTAGGCCGTCCATAACCAACTTTACGCAGTCCTACAAAGCAAAAACGATTTTAGTACTGCTTCCCTCCACTCTTACAAAATTTTTTTTCTGATTTACCGATTATCTCACCTCTGGCCGATTTTCAAACCTCCGACCTTCAAAACTATGACTTACCTCATCATGTTTCTTTAAAGGTCTTGACCTGATCGCCAAATCTACAGGAATACCAAGGTCGACTAGCAGCCCGGCGATTTCTAATCCCACATAACCTGCACCGACTACCAAGGACTTTCCGGGCGACTTTGGCAACCAGAATAGGTCATCCGTAGTGATACCTGCATTTTGTAGCTTAATCTTACTACATCTATTATGTAAAATAGCTAAGCTACTTTGTCATTTAATTACCGCGGGAATATAAAAAAATTCTAACTATAACGTTAGTCTTATATATAAAGCTGAATGTCTGTTTGTCTGTATGTCTGTCTGTATGTCTGTCTGTCTGTATGTCTGTCTGTATGTCTGTCTGTCTGTACGTATGTTCCGAATAGAAAATTCCATTTCTGAACCGATCCGTACCAAACTTGGCACACATACACTACGGGCCCCGGCGGGTGTCATAGGCTATTTTTCGTCATCGATCGATATCGATTTTATCGATTTTTTGCAAAGTTTGAGCTACGGGGCTGGGATTTGGCACAGGGGGGTAATCGAGCATGCTGATCACCCCCGTGGGGGTGATCTGCATGCTCGGTTGCACCCCCCCCCCCTGCCAAATTCCAGCCCCCTAGCTCAAATTTTGCAAAAAATCGATAAAATGGATAAAAGTAATGCACGGTTTCGAAAACTAATATTGTATTCGTAATCGCATGCTCGATTACACCCCTCTGCCAACTCCCAGCCCCGTAGCTCAAATTTTGCAAAAAATCGATAAAATCGACATCGATCGATAACGAAAAGTGGACTGTGACACCCGCCGGGGCCCGAAGGGTATGTGTGCCAAGTTTGGTCCGGATCGATTAGGAAATGGAATTTTCTATTCGGAACATACGGCGGAGCCGGGTAAGCCAGCTAGTGGTCAATACAATTTTTTATGCGAACTTTGATGAGTAAAATCATATGTTCCTAAAAAGTAGGCCATGCTAAGTTTGGCCCTAAAAGTTCGCCTATGCAAAACTTCACATAAAAATACAGTTTCCATCCATTTACAGTAAATTTAAGGTGATGATACTTGAAGGGTACGCCAGCTTGAGATGAATATAATTTGAATGAATACCAGACCAGATCAGAGACCCAGCAAGTTTGACATATGAGAAATTTTCAAATATTCAAACTCAAATCAACTGTTTGATTGGCACACCAGAAAGGGGGGGGGTGGGGAATAAGTATTAGGTTGGTGCAAAAGTAATGCGCGTATTGCGAGTTCTCACTTTGACGTGCTTAACTTCCTCAAAAATCTACATTTTTTAATGCAATAAAGACCATCAAAAGTAGGAAATCTGTCTCAATACAGTACATATTCTTCTATAATCATACTACAAACGGGCAGAAATTTATCGACTGATAAGCGAAATTTTTCTTCTGAAATATCGTTTTTAACTGATCATAACTCCCTAGTTTGTTGGTATAAATGCTAAGTAGCCTACCTTGTAAGCACAAGCCAATAGCACAAAGTAAGATAGAGACGGTTCAAACAAGGAAGATCGAAAGGAAAGTATCAAAATTCAAAATTGTCAGCTTTTTTTACATTTTTTCACGGCAACAAAGCCCCGAAACATGAAGTTTTTTGATTTTTTGCGTACTAAGTAGATGAACGTTTTTGCAAAAAATGTCAACAGGAGACCCACCCTTACGCTTGCAAAAATGAGCAAAGCTTTGGCGACTGCGTTCTTCAAAAAAATTTTATGAACCACAGAATGACCAAAACGACTACCCTTGTTGAGACGCTGATATCCCAGTCTAGGCAATTTCTAAGAAGATAGGAAAGCGTGCATTGTGGACAATTTCTGTCACATACAGTAGCCGAACTTTCACAAAAAATGCCTTCGTTCGCGCTTGAAAACTAGCTAGGAAAGCAGATACAATAAGATTCTAATTTCGAGTGCGGTTGTGTAAAGCTTTGCGAATTCTTGACAAATGAGGCTAGAAGCTTATTTCAGTAATCATTGGATAGAGCATGAAAAGGGCACCTTGATGGTGTGTTAATTCTTTTCCAAAACAAAAGAGTCTGATGGATCAAAGTTGTCCTGAAACAGGGGCTAGAAGAACGCGCATTACTTTTGCACCAACCTTATTAAAAATAATATGTTAACAGACACTACCACCAACAATTAAAGACGTTCTATAGAGCTTTTCTGAACATTTGCAGAAAACTTTTTAATTCAGATTCTAATTTCAAATCTTATCTATGCCCCAGTTACCGAGCTCTGTTCCTGGGATATCCGGATAACGTGGGCGAAGACCAGTAGCGATGACAACATGAGGTGCGCGCAAGATTGTCTGAACTTTTCAGATTGCGAATAAATCAATAATTATGGAAAGAGGTTGTTATGATGAACTACCTCCGATTTTTTACCGTCTGTAGACACTGCTTTTACGGTATGCTTGTCGATAAAAGACGCAAGAGCTGTGTAGAGTTTTATACCCCTGCCAAAAGGGTTTCGAAATTTGTTTTAGCGGTACGAGATAATTATAAAAAAAGAAAACAAACTTTTCACTCAGTTGCACTCGGTAGATCCAGCTGTTAGCTTTGATTCGATCATCGACAGCCTTGATCAACGTCTCCCTGTATTCGAAATGAAATACATGCTTGTTTATGAAAGAAATAGTCATATCGATTAACAGGGTGCAGAAAAAGTACTGTCCCTCGTAGTAAAGGTAAGTAAATCGGCATGATTCCCAAGTTTCTTCTGGTAAACTCGACATAGATCCCAAGATGTGAATACGCTTTAGCATTTTGCAAAAACTGGCCTCAACTTTCTACAATTTCACCCGGCGACGTATCCTTCTTCGCAACGCATCCAACAAATCTTACAAATCTCTTTTGAAAATGTGAAGAGAGTGTTGTAATTTTTGAAAATTTCTTTTGTTTCCGATATGGATTCAAGAAATCCTCTACTGCTTAACACGTTGACGACAACGTGCATTTTTAGTTGTCAGCCTTATGGGACAATGGCTTCCACGAATAAGTCGAAAATTTCTAGCTAAAATCACAGATCGTCATCTAAACTATACCTACACAAATTCTTGAAAGAGCCAAGAAACGTCAAGGTATCCTCTAGGGTTAGAGCGTAAAAGACCTCATGAAATGGATGTACCCAGCAATGGTTATTATTTCAACAAAATTTACGCAGTTCCGTTGGGAGGAAAGTTGTGAATTTTTTCCAACAAAAAAGTTGCTGCGGCGCAACAGGGCGCGATTAGAAAACGTGGCACAGAGACTAAGGGCCGCATGCACTAACATCCCCGCGGAGAGGGGATTGCAGCTCAAAAGAAAGCTTTACATCCTGAAGCTCTAGATATCTGGATTTCACGTTGTGTACGTAACCGTAAATATTCCTGCTATCCTTCACTATGAACACATTGAACAGCAGCGAGAAGCTGTACAAGCCACAGTTTCCAGCATTTGTATGATCCCTGGTGATCCCCGGCGCTTTTTTTTGAAGTCATTTTTCTTTCTCCAAAGTTAACGAAAAGTTTCCAAAGTTGTGCAGATTATCTAACCCAAAATGCTTAGCATGTTGCTGATAAGAACAAGTGATGTATCGGAGTCATGAAATTTGCGATGAACCGCAAGTCGAAAGTTGTGGTTTGTCGAAAAATTCGATTTTTCAAAAACTCATTTGTTCTTATCACTAACATGCTTAGCACTGTTGTGTTAGATAACTGGTACAACTTTCAAAGGTTTTCGTTAACTTCAAAGAAAGAAAGATGACTCTAAAGAAAAGCGCCGGGGATTATCAGGGATCATACAAAAGCTGGAAAATGCGGCTTGTACAGCTTCTCGCTCCTGTTCAATATGTTCATAGTGAAGGGTAGTAGGAATACCTGCGGACAAGATAGCGTGAAATCTAAATATCTGGAGCTTCAGAATATGAAGCTTTCTTCTGAGCTGCGATCCCCTCTCCAGCGGGGTTGTTAGCGCATGCGGCCCTAAGTGTAATCGTCTATTAACCAAAAATCATGAAGTAGCCAAACTGATGTTCTTTTTATTATTCCAGTTGCTTTCTGTGGGAATCTGGAGTTTTCAAACATAGTTTGATTCGATTTATTAAACAAGAGCAGTTCTGACTAGCATTTCTTCGAGAATTTTTGCGTTTCGCCTAGGATATGATTTTCCTTGTTAAGCCAAGATCTCCAGTCACTTTAATAAGTATAGAATTTTGGAAAAGAGCTTTGCTCTGCACTCTATCTTAATTTCAGATTACTTCACTCTTGATATTGTATTGAGTTGTAAGGAAAGTTCCCGGGCAGTTTAGGAAATTTCATTTTCGGACCCATTTTTTTCGCACTCGGTTGAATCGTGACGAGGATTATTTTATATGGTTCTGAAAAAAGCCTAAGCTTTCTAGACTCAGTTTTTATCGATGTCAAGCCGTGTTTGATCAAAAAAGAAAGTCTGCGCAACGATGAAAATTTCACACTTTTTTTCTTGCTGCCTTTTTTTCGCAGTGAACAAAGAAAACCATTCAAGGGTTGGTCAGTCTTAATAAGGAGGCTGTCTACTTTTGAACCGCAGCTGTGCTCGGATTTTACAATACGCACACGAAAATTACAAGCTCTCAAACTTGTCTTTGATCGTACCTGTTTTCGCTGTCGCCATCGATTTTGTAAGGATCGTCACGCCTCGGTGATGGGCTCAAAAGATGTGCAAGACATTACCCTAACAATATTTGCAGCAATCAATAATTTGATTCATTTCATGGAAAAAAGGAAGACTTCAAAATTATTTACTCAAAAACTGGGGCATTTTTGAGATGCAAAAATTGCTGTTGATTTTTTCGAAAAAAACTTTTCACAGACTGTGCTCTGAAATTCTGACACAGTCCATTAATAGCCCCAGCAGAGTTCTACATATCTACTGGATATGAACTCTCCAGCTCTCTTCGTGCCTGAGAAATTCCTGTACTAACACGCCGAATTCTAGGTCGACTTTTTTCGTCACTGCGCATGCTAGTGTCCCAAAATAAAACGCTGAGGACCAACAAATTGAGCATAACTCAAAGACAACATTGCCTTTGCAGCGAAGTTTGCAGCTTTTCAAAAAGGATCGATCTACTTGAAGTTACAGGAGTTTGAAAAAAATCCGCAAGTGCCCGGAAACTTCAACCTAATAGTTACAGTCCACAATCTCGCTTAAACGCTACGGCGCATGGTCGATGAAGAAAAGAAGGAAACCGTTCCAAATCACACTTACCTTAGCTAATCTCCCCAAGTCTCACCTAAATGTGTAAATTAGAAAACCATAATTTCCTTACCTGTGAGATTTTTCAGAAGTCAAACCGAGAGACAATACTTTTTCCGCAACCTATATTTGCCCTATGAGCTAATTTCGGATTAGAGGTGTAATTATGGCTAACCAAGAGTGTTGTTCTCCATTCGCTTCCGCCCATCCGTACTTCGGTGCATGACGTATCTGTCAGAATGTTGTTATAGTGACTTGATTAGGGTTCCGCGCGAGTAACACACCATCGAGGGCGTTTTTTGAGACAAAAGCGGAGGGAACTGTATCAGACTAGAAATTTGTGTCTTGCACTAGGACCATTTGAAAATGCTAAGGCAACCGTTTCAATCGTGTAGTATTTTTAATGCATGTAATGAATGTGGCATTTCATTATCATCCATTTTGTGACTAAGAGACTGAAAACCGCTTCGCATACATTTTCAGGACAAGCGTGACTTTGTAGAGCTCATATCGTAAACTAATCTAGATATTTGTTACATGGAAACAGGAGAGAACAAGAACTGTGTTTAAAAGTTTATGTAGAACGTGTTGAGCCGTTCACGATATATCTATCTTAAAACACAAAGGTTTTCCCTCTGTAGTCAATGTATATGCCGCGGGTTCACTAGGAACAATTCATGATAGACACAACAACACGTAAATAGCAGTGGCGTACCCAGGATTTCGGCTCGGGGGGGGGGGGGGGCGCGGCAAAAAAATTTTCAAATGAAGGTGCGTGGCGTTAGCCACGCACTCCGAAAAAATTTTAGGGGGGCTTCTCAACAATTTTGCGGGCCCCAAACCCATAAAATCTGGAAAAAGGGGGCGTGGCGTCAGCCACGCACTCCGAAAAAATTTTAGGGGGGCTTCTCAACAATTTTGCGGGCCCCAAACCCATAAAATCTGGAAAAAGGGGGCGTGGCTGACGCCACGCCCCCGAAAAATTTTTTTTATAAGGCTAATTTGAATTTTTAAAAAATTTTAAAAATTATTTTAATTGTTTACAAAAATAAACAAGCCATTTGCACATTTTTATAACGCACGTAAGTAATTTCCAAAAATTTCGCGATTCTCGGGGGGGGGGGGCGCACTGGTAAATAGATATATCAATATGTGTGGGTATGCCGCAGTGACCGAGATCACATCCACCTAAACTATAGGGGCGAGCGGCTCTCTTTAGAACGTGAACAGCAAAAAAGCAACGTACGCGAGGCGGTCTCAAGTTTGTAACAGAAGGTTGATATGCCGTTCAGTCTGCACCTGTGGAAGGTCTAGATCCATAACCCAATCCAATGTTGCTGACAAAGTAACCTTTGATTCAGCTGCTTGACGGCTGGAAGGCGGGGCTTTGTGACCTACCCTTTTTTCAGGTGTATAGGCCGCACCCTTTTCGCTCTATAGGCGAACACACCAAAAGACTGACTGTCATCATGGAGCGCGTTAAGTGAGAGCAGTATGCGATAAGGCGACCGCTTCGCGAGACATATGCGCGGCGGCACGTCTGGGTCTGCTCGCGTTTAGAGCAAAAAGGGTGCGGCTTATACACCTGATAATAGGGTAATTAAGGCCGCGCGCGCCCGCTCCTCACAAGGGAATGGTCGGAAGTCGAAGTGGCCAAACCAAACAAGCTGTATACCATTCGATGCAGTATAAAACGCTGACTTCGAACCTGTCCTTCCTATCTGCTTCCCGCTTCTGTGACGAAGCTACAAGCGATTTTATTGTGAAAAAATCACACATAAAAACAGCGAAATTAAGCACACTGTTGCACTTTTAGCTCAGTTTCTTTCTTTAAAAATTTGAAGTAGGCTAGCTGCGTGTTTTGGCCCAGCATTAAGGCGAACGTGGCTCTGCACGGCTAAATTTTCAATTTCACGCGTAATTTCTTAGCAAAGTAATGGTCTTTAATGGCTTGTAGCTTCGTCCACAGAAGCGGGAAGCAGATAAGAAAGACAGATTCGAAATCAGCTTTTTGTACTGCATCGAATGATATACAGCTTGTTCGGTTTGGCCACTTCGACTTCTGACCATTCCCGTGTCAGTTTGCGTCTTCCCGCGCGTGCTCGATCATTACCTAGCCTTAATTAGGTCACAAAGCCCGCCTTCCAGCCGCCAAGCCAGTTAAACCAAAGGGTAGCATTCAATAAAATGCAGTTCGGGCTGACAACTGACAGTTACCTCTCTTCCTACTATGCCCGCATGATGCATCAGTCTCTTGGGAATGCACCCTACGTTGGCACAGGTTCCTCCAATACCCCAAGTGGTGCCATGTGGGCTGGGAGTTACACCATCTACCAGAGCAACACGAACACCATAGTCGGCACTAAAAGAATTAGAAGCACTTGGTAATATATTGTCACGTTAACTGCGCAACTTACGCGGCTTTGGAGCAAGATAAGCCACCGGATCCACCTCCGATGACAATCAAATCGTAGTCCACCGCGGAGGAAGCTAGATCAGCGAAGAATCAAAAGCACAAACACTACACTTATCCCTCCACATACAACTGCTGGTGCTATCACATATTGATGACTTGAATCCTTGAAAGCACGCTAAGCCTCGCGTTGAGTCATTTGACACGCTGAACAAGACTTCCCTCCCAAACAATTGCATCGGAAAATTTTTGGTTTGATAGAAGACCTTCGCGATCCCATTTTATGTCAACAAAAAGTCGCAGTCTCGTCTTCCTTCATAATGTTGCCTGCGATCGTGATCCGGAGCTCCTTTCAACGCTTCTTAGGGCTTTCTTTTCATTCGACCGCTTCCAAAATTGCTTCTTCCAAAATATTGGCTACCAGTCCCCAGATGAGTTGCACTCGGATCTCAGGGCTCTTACATCTAAAATGTGGCCCATTGCTCGTTGAAATGCGTTCCGGGTTCCTCAAAAGCCGTGAAGGCGCATTTTGCGCAGGCTCGCATATCCTTAATGGCGGTTAGTCATGGTCTTCTTTGATGAGCGAACAGAAAATGATATAAGCACCAAAGCCTATGACCGCCATAAACGGCTTATATCCTTTCAGTGATGCTACGACAGATCTTCTTTCAGCTTTCGACGACCGGATCGTACCTCTGCTTTAACACATTCACGACAAGGTCAATTTTTCGATTACTGCCATTTCGGACCAGAGCGTTCGTCAAAATTACGACCCACCCGTGGGTCGTATTGTCCGAAGGTACTCATTTTGGAAGAAATTCAAAACATATCTCCGACAGTTTCCCCCACAAGGGTTATTGAACGCGCTGATTACCAAAATATGATTTACCCTATTTTCCGGCGTATAAGCCGCATTTATTTTCGTCGCGCGCGGGCTAATGTGCGATGATCGTCGCGATGTGCGAAGCCGCGCAAGCAGCCACTACCACCTATTTTACCTAGTAGCCTGTTTGTAACTTTCAGCTTTCGCTCTTTCTTGTGAAAGCATTGAAAGCACCATTGAAACATCAACATCGTCATCAACAATCATTAAAATCAAATGAAATAGCAGCAGTAACAGTAACAGTAACATCTTTGAAAACAAAAGAAAACACCGTCAACTCCATTGTATCTTCGAGGAAAAAACACAACCCAAGCGCCCCAAAAACTCCGAATCTCTGGAAAGAATAAAGAAGTACTTGAAGACGTGAACACGCGCACGCGAGTTTTCAGTTTGTTAGATCAAAAACTTTTTTTTCGAAGGCTCTTTCGCGCCATTGTTCGCCGCGGCGGGTGCGGCTTATATAAGGTGCGGCTTATAAACCGGAAAATAGGGTATTTCAGTTTTGGAAGTATACGGTAAGGGTTACGATAGTCATTCTGTATGGACCCAACATCACGGATTTTCATGCAAAATTGTGTTTGAGGTTATTTCACGTGCTGATTACAATTATAGTGTCCACTTTGTTCATTACTTTCCCACAGTGGAACTACGGTAGCAGTACCGTAGAATTTTCGTAGAAATCAAGAAAATGATGTAAGAAGGTGGTATCAAAACTTGAGACTATTATTGTTGTAATCAGCATGCTACTAAACCTATATATGCAAAGTTCGAGCTTCCTAAGATGAAAAATGCAAAAAATCAATAAAATCGATAATTTATTTGTTGGGATAACGTCAGCTCCTTGCCCGCCCCGTATTACTCTTACATGTAAATTGATTCTCCAGAAACGGCATCATTTTGCGAAGAATTTGAGCCAAAAGCTTGTGCCTTATATATATAGTATACCTACCGCAACATTAAATCAGTATTCCGAGCCCGGACCACTCTGGCTAGAGCTTCACCTAAGTGCCCCCAATCATGTGCCAGAACCCCGTAGAATTCCGTCGTAAACTGGCAAAGACAGCGCTTCATGAATCTTACGACCCACCGGTGGGTCGTATTGTCGTGAATGTGTTGAAGCGGTGGCGATCGGAATCATTGCAGAAGGATGGAAGTACTGAAAAATCGAGTAAGATCTACCTTCGATTATTGAGAATGTGGTCAAACTCAAGTGAGTCATTCCGTTGGGCGATTCCTATGCCTACGGTGTTCTTCTCTCTTCATGAAAATAAATAGACTTTTCATAAGAAGGTTGTGCAGTGTAGCGAAGTTCAACAACAGGCTGTCATTTTCGTCTTGGATTCCATATTCAAACCGATAAACACACTCAGAACAAATTTGTAGAAGGCATTTCGTTGCGAATGACCTTCTCTTCTTCGCAGAAGCATTTATTCCTTATCCAGTTGATGTTGGAGAGTAGCACTTGATGATGCTGACAGTCTCGCAAAGAGAGGGCGAAGACCCAGGATTGCCAGTCGAGGTGGCAGATTCTCGTGCACATGCACCGCATCGACAAGATGGAGACGATAATCGAACGACAAAGCCACACCATCAATGTTTCAAATAGAGCTCTTTATTACCATTATATGGTCCCATCGCTCTCGATTGTTGCACCTCCTTCTTCTTAGCCCTGATTTCCTGCACATCGATAAAGTATTGACTGGACCCTGCAGTGTCGAAAAGAGCAGGGAGATCGGTGTTTGTGAACACTGCAACCGTCACTCGATTCGTTGGATATACTTACCACCCCTCCTTCACACTGTTGCAGCAAAACAAGAACGCTTTCAGTTGATTCGTCGAAATTCAAGACCTGTACACTTTTCCAGTGTGGAGTTCGGAATGAATACTTCTACAAACTCAGCAACTGAATGGTGGTGGCGCAAGCACACCAGATACGAAACAACATAATGAAGTGCTTGCCTGCTCGTTGAAGAAAGACTTGGTTGCTAGTTTGTTGAAGAAGCGCAAGCACATGCTTCCCATAAAACCGTGATAGCATCGATCCTCCGCCTTTTGTTGGCTAAGATCGCCCACTTTGAGAGCTCTTGAGTTCTAAATACTTGTGGTAAAGATAGAAGAAGCATTTAACTGAGCGACACGACAAAAAGTGCACTATTTTCTGTATGGATTAGTCTGTGCTCATCGATAAAGGTGCAGCAATGCAATGAGTGTTTTTAGAATGCATAATGTTGCCCAGTGCACCTGTACAGATGTGCTCCAAAATCTGGATTTTTACTGAGCTTAACAAGCACTAACTAGGCAGGATACTTGGTCAAGTGGCGTTTCCATGTGAGATGTACACTATTTTTTAGAGCATGGAACGCTGATTCCAAACCTGCTTTCGATATTTGCAAAGCGCTTCTGGGAAGAAAGTTCTGGGAATTTTTTGAGGTAAAAATTCAATGATTTGGCTAAGATAAAAGTAGGTATTGAAGTCGAAACAACATAATGAAGTCTTTCCGACGCTTGAAAGGAGTAATGACTAACACCAGTTTATTAGATTGAAGGTCTCTATTCCATAAAACGTCCTGGTAGTAATCATGACCCCTTTTGAGCTCACGGACTAAGGTTCTAAATGATTTTCTTGTAGCGGCGCTTTCAAGTTTCGGCATCAAAAAATTTCCAAAACTCCCCTGTCAGAAACAGAAACGCTTTGCAGATATCGAAAGTGGATTTGAACTCAGCGTTCCATGCTCTATAAAACAACATGCATTTTGTGTAAAAACGCCACTTCGAGCAAGTATCCATTCCTTGTCAGTCCACGGTAATTTGCCGCTACTGCGCAACTTCGGCCGCGTCCGGAGGTTGCCCGAGTGCCGACACTGTCTAAGAAACACCTTCTTACAGGGGAAGGATTATTGGTCGAAGTGGCCTTTTATGATGAGGTCCATATATTTCTAAAGTGCATCAATTACTGATTCCAAATTAATGTGCCTTTTTTATCTGCGGAGCGTCTCTCAGTGAGGAGATATGACCTTTTCATGAGCAGAGAAATTGAACGCGCGACCAGGATAAAAATGATTCTAACAGCTTGTACAACGCAGATGATGTAGTGTATAATATGGGTATAGCAGAAAGAAATTATTATTTGCACAGAAATGGACAACAGACATCACTCTCCATTCAAACTCAGGAAAAATTCTCTTCAATGGAAATTTCCCTTCTTCCTACGCCTTTGAATTTTCGCCGCAAGAACTTTATAACCTCTTGACAAAGGCGCTCCACAGAGGGGAGGACAGATTTGGAATCAGCGTTGGATGCCTTCCAATGATATATGCATCTCATCTGAATAATTCATGATCAAGGATCCTTCCCGTCAATTCTCGCATGTGAGCGGCAATTTTTCGAAAAGAAGAAGGGGAGGGAACTCAGACAACTGCATCGGAATATTCGCGGCCTCAAAGCGTGTTCCATGGCGCGCCGCGGCCCTTAATTTCAGCCGCGCACACCGCGGCCCATGTAGATTTTACCGGGAACGCCGCGGCCAAAGTTAAAATTGGGAAGAGATTATCGGGAGAGTCACGCTCAGACACTCGTGGTTGACTCGCGCGCAAAGAAAAGTTATGTAGCGACAGAATGACTGCGGGACTTAATTAAAACAGTCGCGAGAATTTCGGGACACCGCCGTAGTGATCGGAAAATTGCTGCACGAGACAAGTTATTCTCCCGCACTCACGCAGACCGGGAGAAAAACTGAGCTTTAGCGCAAAACCCGGTAATGTTGAGAATTTAATTACGGCGCAACTTGCGCTCATCGCTGTTGTCTTAGTTACTTTTTGAAATGCATTGAATACCCATGTTTTCAAGTTTATTCTCTTATCAGTACTCAAATAGATGTTTATTGAGAACTTCTCATAACAAGTGCACACACAAAATAAATGAATTTAGATCTTGAAGTTAGAGTGCAAACAAATCAAAGCAAGAGCACCATAATAAATGGAATGGGAGTATAATAGTGGCTAAGTGAATTGAAAGGCCGTATTCATCATTGATACCTTGAGGTAAATCGTACTTCCAGGTAGTTTTATCAGTCATTAGGTATGAATAATGAATACGACCTAGGATCTTCAAGTTATAGGAATGTAAACAAATAAGCAAGAGCATCATAAGTGATATGGGGTATAAAAATGAAAATTCTTCTAATTAGCGCGGTGATAATGAGAACATGTTGGAACAAACAAAAGTAATAGTGATGCTTATGTGTGATAGAATTGCTTCCAAGTGTTTCGAGTTCATATTCTTTGTCCTCATCCCTGACCTGGACCGGATCGGTGGCCACTGCAACTGTACAAGTGCGTTTTTTCAGAAATAAAGATGCCATTTTAAGGCTGATGTGCATAGAAAGGATGTATATATTACCGACGGGGGAACGAGTTCGTTCTTTTCCGGTTTGAACGAATAAGCGCGCAGGTCTCCCCTAAATTGAAGATATATATATATATATATTTATTGGAAGGATACATGAAAGCCTACAATGCTCTTGTAAGTGCTGAACGAATATTTCCATTCCAAGTAAATCTGGCTTGCACCATGCTATCAAATCTCTTCGTGCGTTGTTGACCATTCTCTCCTAGCGTATGCCAGTAACTGAAAGCACGAGAAATCAGAGAGCTCTAAAAAAAATCTTTGGTTATACCTATTAGCTTGTCTTGCGCATTCAGCGGCACTTAGAAGAAGCTCATCCGCGAATAAGCCAAAAGCGTCTAATATGAAGTCTAAAAAACGAATAATTGAAAGTCTTTGCGCAGGAGCAGGCAGGAGTGGAGCAGGCCTAAGTCAAAAAGCTATGGCAGTTCGTTGTCTCTATGCAAGCAGGAACGAGACTTTTACGAACAATGGTTTGCGTTCACTTTACTTATCGTCCCTTCCGCAGATCGTGCTACCCTTAATCTGCGTCTCAGACCTACCACGTGTGGCTAACATGTTGGCAAGGTGGCAACAACATGTTTGCAACATGCCCCAACATATCGGCAGAACATTTTGGCCACGCCAACATGTTGCTGCATGTTGCCAACGTGTTGCTGCCAACGTCGCCAATTAGTCACACGCGGCACGTCCGTGACGCCACAAAGGTAGCACGATCTGTGGAGGGGACGATATGTTTCGACTTCCTGCTCACGCCAGAGTGATAAATAATAATGCAATCAAAAAAAGATGATAACAATCTCGTGTATAGTGAACAGAAACTCGAGATATGTGAAAATTTTTCGCAAGTTGAACCTGCAAGGGTACTTCCAAAATTTTTTCAGTTAGGCAAGATCAGCTAGCTAAAATGATGTTTAGTGAATGTGATAAGATCGCATATAAGAACAAGCTCTAAATGCATTTTCTTCTATGAAAATTATAGAATTCAGCATAGGGATACACAATGGACAGGTGATAGAGAATAGGCAACAAAGAGCAAAAAAAGAAGTTATAGAGAAGAAAGATCGAATTAATGCTAAGAGTTTCGCATTGTGATCAGAGATACTACAAAAAAGTCTTGCAATATCCCAAAATACGAACCAACCTGACTATTGAAGAGCCAAGTGGGACGTGAAAGTGCGTCTGAGCTGTCTCTGAGATGAGACGAGAGACTCAGTGGTGATCCGGATGAACCCGACGAGTTACTGTTCATTGCGGTCGACGATGTGGAGAGACTATCGAACCAGGGCGAACTCTGTTACTTGCCTCCCAACGGGTCAAGCATGCGAATTGCTACCTGAATAGAGGGTTGAACGCATTTGTCATACACTTCCTAACGAGATGATGAAGAAACGCGAACGAACGCTGAGAAGAACTGGAAAATGCTGTAACGAAGAAGAAACTCTTATCGAGCACTCAAATCAAGAAGTCAATCGTAAAGGTGGGACAAAAAAGAATCCTGATCGTTAACCCTTCAATGCGTAACAAAAAACAAAGAAACAGCGACACTTAAGACAGAATGAAATCAAATTCTCACTAAACCAGCAAAGTATTAGACTACTTCAACAAGACAGATTCGAACAACAATATCAAAAACTAGACGCAAGATTCATCGGAAGAATCAGCCCGCTCCACCACTAACACAGGCGCAACTTCTTTTTTGAATTTAGACGCCCAGGGCGAATCATGCGTGATTACAGACAAGACCATTTTAGACGACTAATCGCGACCAAGACCATTTTCGGGAGTCGCGACGGGTGTTGTAAATTTCTCCCGCCTCCTTTTTAGTTTCGGGATTAGCCCGAACGTCGCAACAAAAGCGCGTATGCCGCAGCAGTACTCATTTTTCCGCGCTACCCCGTTTTGTGGGCGGATCCACTGCGTGTGTTAACCACGAATGTCTGAGCGGCCCAATCACCTCACTCGGTGGGTCGCGGGTATTATCAAACGCCGTACTTCCTACAGGCTGTAGATTAAGTCGCAACCCGCGCGGGGTACGCCGCAGTGATGGGACTACCCTAAGTGTTTGTGAGGTTCGGCAATCGCTTCTCGGGTTTGGTCCTGTGTGAGTTTAGTTTTTATGCTTACGAAACAAACCTCAGCAGTCGGATGAGCGTTATGACGACATTAGATGATGTCGACAGATGAGCTAACAATTTGCTCAATTTGTACTCAAGTCGCTGTCATGAAAGACAATCCAAAAAAAATTTTCACTCTTCCTAGGCCTCACAAGCATGCTAATCGGGTCAACTATCGGGCGCTTACAGGATGCGCCGCGGTCACTTATCGGGTCCAATATCGGTTTATACCGGGCAGCTCGCGGCATGGATGATTGGTGGCCGAGCAAGCACCCGCGAACTTCCCGACGCAGTTGTCTGAGTGGTCTAAGACAAAAGATTGAGGCAGGGTCTAAGGAGGGGCGGATCTGCGACATTGCCGAATACATTGAAACCCCAAACTGACGTGGGCAAACCCATCGTGGCCGCTTCTACTTTCAAGAGCGGTTTTCTCGCTTTGGAATTCATCTGCTGCAGCGAGATTGGGCAATTACTTAGCTAAGGGTCTCCTACTATACAAGATCAAAAGCTCGTCCTACTTGGGTGGAAGGTGCCTTTTGGTGAAGCATTCAATAGGCGCGAAAACTTTTCACACCAAAGCCGCTGTAGCGCTGCTACCGATATTGGCGTTCTTGCCGTTATTACCTCGACCGCAGATGTTGAATGATCAAGTAATCATCCTCTAAGCGATCTCGTTGGTAATTACGTAATGTTTCTTATCGGAAACGTGGTGAGAACCAGAACATAGCTAACAAGCAGAATCGCGTACGGGAAAAAGACTGCAATGATAATTTCACCTTGTTGTGGCTTGCTTAGCTGGACACCGGGATTGGTATATCCTTTATTCGACTAACGTTTCGGCGGTATCGCCTTCTTCAGAGTCTGAAATCATCGAACGCATAAGTGAACTATCCTATCAAAAACCGCCTCAAGACCTAGGAAAACGCCCAATGCGTCAGTGAACCAAGAATCCTGCATTCACTTTCGAGTTCTTGGTTCACTGACGCATTGGGCGTTTTCCTAGGTCTTGAGGCGGTTTTTAATAGGATAGTTCACTTATGCGTTCGATGATTTCAGACTCTGAAGAAGGCGATACCGCCGAAACGTTAGTCGAATAAAGGATATACCAATCCCGGTGTCCAGCTAAGCAAGCCACAACAAGCATTTACAACATGCCGAGATTAATCGAGAGTCGAACTTGGACGATAATTTTACCGCTCAACACCGAGAACACTGGAAACAACTATAATAAGGGTGACAAATGAAAACTGTAACGATGTCGCAGCGGCGGAGACAGCAACACTGATCCTCTGAACTTCGAAAAAAATGGGCGGCTGCCATTTGAAAAAAATTTATACATGGGTAGAATTTTTGAAAATTTCCGGAAATTATGTGAGGTGTTGACAAGACATGCAATTTTACAATAAGTATCTTTTGAAGATTTCCCATCCTTCTCCCTTCCCCCCTCCTCCCTTCTCCGCCGGCCCTCTCCACTCCGCCACTGGTGTCGTTCTTTTAGAAGAGATTATTTGACCAATTGCTTCTAGCTTCTGAATGACCTTCTCTTTTCGGAATTCATCCTAACAACGGGATAAGATCTATACATCATGAATTCCTCACCACATTTCGAGGGAGAATTCGAACAGATTCAAAATGACTCTCAAGATCATGTTCCAAAGCAGTAGATGAGATACATCACTTCACAAGTCGCGACTGTACCACCTGCTCAGAATTTAGCGAAGTTCGCGTTTTTTTTTTCGAAATAATAATCAGGCTTAATCTAGATAGAACTAAAGTTGGAAGGATATGGAAGCAGGAATCAACGTCCGTGCAATTTTTTTAGACTATAACTTCTCATTTGTTTCTACCATGTGGTTACTTTTTTCTATAGTTTAAATCAACTGCAGACATCAATAGATGAAGTTGACTTAGCGTTGAATTCTTCTGTTTGCCTGCGCAGGTAAACAGCGAGTAACGCTCGATGTAATGACAGATCTCAACAATAAAACCATTCATATATTCTCTGCAAACAACTATCAGATCGAAGCAATTTTGGAGCAATATGAGGCACTTCAGCAAGGACTAACAGAGGTTAACAATATATAATTTGGTATGCGCGATATTAAAAAGAAGAGTTTTGACCAGCAATAGTCAGAGAGATTATATACCTAAATCTTTGGAAGAAACTTTCTCATATAAACAGATTACTAGATCAAAATCATTAGAATGAATGTCATATATAAGTGAGATTACAAAGATATGCATGCAAGTAAAAAACTAACTAGGAAAATTCGAACAACATGTCACGGGCATTGACAAATCGACATCAAGTCATCCTCATGATAATGAGCTAGATGCTAGCTCCATTGTAAATATCAGTGGTGCTGACGTTTTCACTCTGAGTACCTCATCCTCCATGAAATTAGACGTGCTTATTATACCTCCAAAAGCAAGTGGTGTCTCATCTGTAAACAGTGATATTGAGCATAGACAAAGCACATGATCCATCTTTTGAAGGCACCTCCACCCAAATCGGGGGCGGTTAGGTTTTGACGATGTTTGATACAGGGACTTCCAACCAATTTGAGTATCGCCCAAATCCCGCTACAAAAGATGGCTTCGGAAAAAAGAAATCACCCAGAAGGCAAAAAGAGCGATGACAGCAATGCCCATCAACGTAAGCTGTCTGAAGATAACAGTCCAAAATTATATTCAGGGCCCAGCACGACCTGGCACGAGAAAAGTTTGAAAACGATGTCCCCTTGGTTTTGAAAACTTCGTACGAAGTCCCCTTTGACCCTATCAACTAAAAAAAAAATAACGTCGCAATTTTTGAGTCTTTTCAGCCACAAAAACGATATCCCCTTTGGTTTTTGTCTCAAAAACGATATCCCAGCATGACCAGGTGCAAGCTATGCTAAGCCTTGACTATACTTTGGGGTAGATGGATATGTCGAAAGTCATAATCATGATGAGGAGCGGATTTGACAACTCTAGATACATTCGAGCCATTTGGAACAGTTCTCCTCAGTCTACCCGCGTTCATTAACGCCACCATCTCCCTATCTGCTGAAGTAATTTTTTCGCTTCCGTTCATCTTTCGAAGCATGATTTTGGCAATCACTCAGAGCCTGCTATTAAAAAGTATCAGAATTCACCTCTCTCAATTTCGGTGGACGTACCTTTGACATAATGATTGTATTGCCTTGCAATCGAGTCTTTTCATCAAACAAAGGCATCTTGGAAAATTGTTATGAAATGCACCGTAAGGCGCGGATCATGGCAGCAGTTATTGCCAAGTTGACATTCAAACCAATAAACAAAATTTGGAAACTCTAAGAACTTTGTGGATTCGTAAGGTGTAGCAGCGCGTATAGTTAGCGCTAATGAGTATAGCGCTCATAAAAGACTTTTGAAAATTTTAAATTGCACAGATAAGGCAAAGTTATTTTCATTACTCAGAAAAAAATTTACTTGTATTTTCCATATACAGGGTGTCCCAAAAGTAAGTACACACTTTTCAATCGCTAATATCTCTCTTCCCATTGGGTCTTTTTCCGCCCTTAAAAAACCATTCTGTAGAAGAGGCTTCATCTTAGATTTACAGTACGGAGCGAATCACCGCACTCTTCATTACTGTAGGATTACGGTAAGAACTTCCAGCATGTGGATTCACTGTAAAATATGCCATCTGACAAATTTTTTTCAAGAAGTCTGGAAAATCGTGTACTGGGGTTTTCGCGCACGGATTCTACTACACAACTTTTTACGAGTGTTTTCAGCTTTTTTGACGATTAATCACATCTCTGACGAATGCTGGGAATTCGGTTATTACGGTTTACTTGGGATAACTTTAGAAAGAAGCATCACAGTAAAGCGGAAAACTCATATTCGAAATCAGCGTCTTCTATTACCATAATATAAGAGTTTTTAGTTTGTTTGGTTTTGTTCCGAGGCAGAATATGGGCTCCAGTGGCCTAAAATCCTTGCCGAAATTCCTACGGTAATCCTACAGTAATGAAGAGTGGTCGGTGATTCGCTCCGTACTGTAAATCTAAGATGAAGCCTCTTCTACAGAATGGTTCTTGAAGGGCGGAAAAAGACCCAATGGGAAGAGAGATATTGACGTTGAAAAGTGTGTACTTACTTTTTGGACACCCTGTATTGCCAGCAGCTTACAAGTGAATGCTCAAAAGTGAAAATGGCCAACCCAAACAGGCTGCTCACCATTAGATGCAGCATAAAACGCTGACTCTAGAACTGTCTTCCTTATCTGCTAAACACTTTTGTAGACGAAGCTATAAACCATTAAAGGCCATTATTTTGCTAAGAAATTGTGCGTGCAAAGTTCGAATTCGGCGGTACAGAGCCACGTTTGGCCTAAGGCTGGGACAAAACATAAAGCTAGATTACTTCAAAAAACCCATACGTAAAGGTGAGCTAGAAGAGCGATAATGTGCTCAATTTCGCCATCTTTATGTACAATTTTTTGCAATAAGACTGCTCATAACTTCGCATACAAAAGCACCTAGCAGAAGCAGCTAGCACAAAGCTCATAACTTCGCATACAAAAGCACCTAGCAGATAAGGAAGTCAGGATTTGAAGTCAGCGTTCTATGCTGCATCGGTTATGCAGCTACTTGAATTAGCCACTTCGATTTCTAATCATTCCCGGGGAAAGTGCCCGAAATCTGAGAAAAATAAAAAGCATAGTAGTCCAGAAAGGATAGTTTAATAGTTATTATTCTTCTCAGACTCACGTAAGATTTGTGAGGTGAAAATATCAGATATCGGACTTTGTTTGAAAATTTCGAAAGGTATCTACAGCAAGTAAAGAAAGCTCTACGTTTTTCTTGGTGGTAGCCGGGAAAAATCCAGTTTTGAATTCGTCTCGAATATGAAGGGGTCCAAACGGTGAAGCGGTCTAAGACTTTTTATTCGAATTAAGAAACAACAGAACAAAATCAAAAGCTCTCTCCTCCGGATGTGACCACAGCTACACATCGTCTTTGTCAGTGACTCAGCTATAACCCTTTCGGACCTGAGTTTTTGCGAGTGAGCCGAGAAGCCTCTCTCCTATTGTTTTTTACTTATTACCATATGAATAACATTATAGCGGAGTTTGGAGTCTGCTTAACCTTACGAACTATTTCTTTTTGATTTTTTAATTTTTTGGTTTTGCGTTTATTTTGGATTTCCAAATCTCCCGCGATACATGTGGACCCGCAAACAGTTAACAGTTACATTTGCTCAGCATCGTACTAAAACATTATGATAATATTATGAATATTTTTTGGCTAATAAACAAGATACTGAAACGGTGCTCAAGCCGGCGCAAATTATTGATTGGTTGAAATCCACTTGTTTTCAGAAATGTACATACTATTGACAGAGAAACAAATGAACACCCGGTCTCGAAGCTACATTTGGAAGGCAAAGGCTATATGAAGCGTTTGAGAGCAATGAGTAGTGAAATGATGTTCTTGCGCCAGTACAGTAGATCTTTGAATTGATGGTGGCAATTGCCACCACCAGGTCCGAAAGGGATAAGTCAGCAGCGCGCGTGTTTATATTGAAGCTGAGAGTGACGGTTAGTCCCGAATCTTTCTAACCATACTGATAACTCAGCTGAGCCTTCCTTTTAGAATTCCTGTTCAAAACAAAGATGCAATTGCGCAATCTTACGACAACATACGCTATGTTATAGGCCCCGGGCAGAGTTCACGCGATTTAATCGTCGCGATTTATCGCGACAAGACAACTGTAACAATGTCATTGCAAGCCGATTATCTTGCATTCCGACTAATAGTTCTCCCATACGACCAACCGTGACTAACTATCACAGCCGAATGAAAGATGTCGACATGCAATGATATCGTTACAGTTGTCTTGTCGCGATCAATCCGACGATGAAATCGCGTGAACTCTGGCCGAGGCCATAGACAAGCAGTAAAACTGAAAATGAGTGACTCGCCCAATTCTAGATGCTCCATAAAAACTCCCAAACCTCCCTATTTTTTCTCAGAAACTCGGTAAAATCCCTGATTGTTTCATCTGAAACTAACTGAGATTCCATCGAAACCCGCTCATAGTGACGGTCGTTGGCTTTTGACAGAATGGCACAACTCCGCACAAACCAGTGACAAGCTCCCGCTTTATTCTTATTTCGCTCTCTCCCTGAAAGAACTTCGGCAGATTGATAGCCAGTTAACAGCCACACTGAACATGAAAATTGATTTTTTATTGCTAGACCTACCTCTCTCAAAACAAAAGTGAGATTTTCGCCGTCTAGGCAATATACATTCTTGTCCATAATCATAGTTGAATGATATAATGAATTTACAGCAGATAACGCATGATCGAAACGACCAGAAGTTCCACCTAATAGAACCACTCGGGAAGCCTGAAATGGATAACAATTTGCGTACATTTGTGTGACTAAGCTTATTTATCCTTGCAATGCTGCATCAAGACTGTCGATTAGAAAAACTGCATTCCAAGTAGGGACATATATGCTGGAAGCTCCCGTATTTGGCGGAATTATAAGTCGGTCCAAAAATTCTTTCCGTTTTTTCATCCCGTCATAAAAACAAGTGGAATTAAGGTAAACAAATGCTTCAACCTTATCCGACGCAGTTTTTCTTCCTCTTTCCATCAGTCATGTTTCGGGATCATTTGCTTTGGTGGTTTCTGAGATAATTGCCGAAATTTCAAACCCATGGTTTTTACCATACCTAACTTTGACAATTTTTCAAAATCTTCACTTTGAATTTTTGGAGAAGCTTTGATAGCAGTTAAGCATAAACAAAGTGTAGTGCACTGCAATTTTCTCGCATCTCTTAGCTTCTTAGCACCTTTTAGGATAACTTTTTCAATTCACTTTAGGGAAATCGCAAAATACACAAACGCTCCGAACACTAACAAGTCGCTGGAATTTGAAACATTCATATCGATTATGATGATACACTAACTTTACAAAGCATCAGAGGATTTGCCGTTTCGAAATATCAAATCTATTCTACGAGTTCAGCATGAGGCGGATTCAAAATTGAATATTATGATTATTATTTGTCACCAAATACTCCACGAAATGGGAAGAAAAATGCCTATCAGAAATAGTAGAGAAAGATGCATCGAATGACACCTTAGTTGTGCTAGTTTGATGTTCTGTGAGTCTTGGTATGACTAAAAGTGGAATTTGATAGCATCAGAAACATAATTTCAAAAATTTTGGAACAGCTATAAGTGTCAAAAAATTTCACTGCACTGCACTTTGTTTAGGCTATCTAAATGCTACAAAGCTACTCCAAAAATTCAAAATGAAGATTTTGAAAAAACTGCCAAAGTTGGGCATGGTAGTAACCATGGGTTCGAAATTTCGGCAATTAAAGGATATTCGTTGACGACAGCCCCGTTTCGTGCATTTACACCCCGCGGGCGTGCTTTTTTGAAGCCTTTCCAGCTTTACAGTACGCTATACGCGCAGGGAATTCGCAGTTCGCAGCATCCCTGTCCTTTAACCTCTTCCGCATTTCTCATTTTTTTTCTCATCTTTTTTTCCTTTTTAATCTTCAATTCAGGCACTTGCTCATCAGTTACTCGTTCTCCTTTTCTTTGAAGTTGTCTCGATCGAGCATCCTAAACTTCTGCTTGGTGGATACTGAAGGAGCAGGAAAAAAGTTTTAGTACAGTTATTGAATTCATGCTCCTTTTTACAGACCATACAAACATTTTCAGAATCGTAAACTATCGTCCCGGCATAGTTAGGGGAAAGAATGTGCTTTCTTCATGACCAGTGATGGCTATCATGCCTTCTACTCAAATAAGACCACTGAAATGTTTATTTTAGCACACCTACATGTCTCCTTGATGTAGAAGTGCTGAAACAGCCACATCAGCAGTCTCTCTTAAGAAAAAAGAAAAATCATTATGAAACACTGAAGAAAACATTGCACTCCCAATCATAGCCACGATATCCGCCATTGCAACTTTGAAGAAAACTCATTATTCCTTCCGATTCTTTTCGGAGCAATGGTTCTGCGTGTATGAGAATGTGTAACTGCCTAAAATGAAAATTAAGGAGAAAAACGATGTGAAATACTCAAACAACAACAAGAGGTTAAAGGACGGGCATGCTGTGAGCTGTGATTACCCCGCGAGCTGCAGCCTACTGTAAAGCTGGAAAGGCTTCAAAAATGCACGCCCGCGATGGTGTAAATGCACGAAACGGGGCTGTCATGAACGAATATCCTTTATCTCAGAAACCACCAAAGCAATTAATTCCAAAACATAACTGGAAACAGAAGATTGCATCTGGTAGTGCTTAAAGCATTTGTCTATCTTAATTCCACTTGTTTTTATGACAGGATGAAAAAATGGAAAGAACTTTTGGACCCATCTACTATATCAAATTTCGAAAAAAGGGTGGGCTGGAACTAAATTCCAAAGAATATTCTATGAAGTCCCATTAAATATTAAATGAAAATAAATCACGCATATTTCTGTAACCTATCCACTCCACTCTCAGAAATTTTGCAACGTTCTCTAGAGGTGGTTCCCCTCGCTCTGCCACTTAAATTTGTACAGATCAAATTGAGAATTATATGCGCCCCGCCAGATGCACTGTAATCAGTCTGACTGGACAAGAGGACCAAATGTCAGAAATTTGTCCAGGAGAGGGGATTGCTTGGAAGGGGCCTTTGTTCGGACTTCCGGAATTTTTGTGGTGTGTGAAGGACTATATGTCGCCGAACATGGGAGGGTCCCGGGCGGATTTCCTGCAGGAACATTTCTCCGTGCATGTGCAAGGGGATGTATTTGTGGGTGGAGGATTATGTCGCCGAATTTGGAAGAGTCCCGCGCGGATTCCCTGCAGGAACGCATGTCCGCGCATGTACAAGGGCGCGTATTTGTCGCAAATGACCGCTGGGACCGCCCTTTTTCGGCGACATATAGTCCTCCACCCTGTATTTGTCGCAAATGACCGCTGGGACCGCCCTTTTTCGGCGACATATAGTCCTCCACCCTGTATTTGTCGCAAGAGACCGCGGGACCTGCCCCTTTTCGGCGACATTTAGTCCCCTACCCTTTTGTGGTGCTAAAATTTCAGCGATTCAAACTGAGAGTTTTTAAGCCCGCTAGGAATAAACTGAAAATTCATTTCCAATAAGCCACCGCGGCTACAGATCCTTCCTTTGGTTTGTATTAAGCGTCATGCCACTGATTCTATGTAGCACATTCATAAAACGTGATTTGTGCAGGTACTATCTGAGCATAGGCTGTGTTGATGATGTATCTCTTTGCTAAGTGACGATATGCTGTTCTGCGTGATTCCAAAGACTTCTATTTTATTTATCAGTAGTTGCATTCATTCGTGTCTTTTTACATCTGTATTCAATACGACCAAGGCATCCATAATAAGCACTTGTAATACGAAACGAAAAGGGCATATCGGTTGAGCGGCCGCGCGCGTAGCTACAGCGTTGTGGACCCAACGATTTATGCGCTCTGCGGCTAACAAAAACGCGTTTGCGTTCAAAAGTTTGCGCTTTCGTCCGGCAGTAACCTTTACAGGAAATGTCGTACCTACAAACTCAACTTTAGTTCATTTTTGAAGTCATCGGCTATGTAGTCCAGACATTTGGTGAGATCGGTTTTATCTTGGTCCGGCGCATGTACCAGTAAACATCGAGATTTCAGGCGCTCGGCAATCGTGGGCTGAATCGAATCCATGTCGCCGATGACAACATCAGGTGTTGCTAACTCCGGTTTCCTAACGCAATTCAGCAGGATATTCAAACAAGAATGTGAAGAGGAAACTCATCCAGACGTTTGCAAGAGATTGGTGCAATCACTCACCTCCCGGTGACTCTGTTGGCGCCGCCATCTGTGCAGTATCGTTTTTGAGCTGCATTCCACAATCGACTCCAAACCGGACGTTCCGCTTCAGGTGCGCCATTGAGCCAGACGCAAGCATTCTTTGCTAAATAAGTACGTAATACAGAAGCTCTCATTCGCCTATATTGCATTAGATTCATTGCTACAGTCTGACCCAATCCCAATCAGGCCAAAATTGGCATGGCGGGAGTCCGCGTCGCTAGGGGTTCGCGGTCCCGCCCACGGCCTGCTTCTCTGCTCTCTCTCCAATCCTTTCGCTCTCTCTGAAGCGCGCATATACAGCGCAGACCGCTAGCGCTGGGAGCGCGCGAATTTATGCCGACGGTTCGGCCTGATCCCGATTGAAGCAGACTGTACAGTTGCACCCATAATATTTCGAAGCCACAAGAAGAAAAACAATCTGAACTCTGGTCGTGGACAAAAGCAGAAAAGGTCGAAGCTGTGCTACATGACTCTGACGTCAGCAATGATTCTTCTATATTGACTAGTCGGTAACTAAATTTATATACTAATTCGAAAGCCAATGCCACATCCTCTGCATTTTTTCAAACAGTCGGTGACCAAGTAGCTAACCTACCGTAGTCCAAACTATCACTCGTATCAATTTGCATTTGACCTTTGAAAATGACGCTCGCACAAAAATCATGCTCTCATATAATCATCCATAATCAAGTCGTTAAACCCACTGAGCTGGTGTTCGCCGCTGTTCACGTATCGTCGATTCGTTGACCGCACGGAATGCTCAAACCCTGCGGACCACGCGCGTTGCGGCTGAATTGTCGTGAGAGCACGACTTGTATAATGGCGAATTTGTATTGTGGCAAGCGCTTTACCTCGCGGAGCGTGCTCCGCATGATGTCGGTCCGTGTGGTCAACGAATCAGCTATAAACAAGTATGGCTTGTGCCTCAGCACACAGGTTTTCTCTTCTTTTATTTCTTTTTTTTCGCATGGTATAGTCGATTCCTTGACCTCACGGACTGGACATTACTGCGGAGCCCGTGCCGCGAGGTAAAACCTTGCTTCAATACCAATTCGCCCTTGTACAAGTCGTGCTCTCGCGACAATTCGGCTGCGCCGCGCGTGATCCGCAGGGTTTGAGCAGTCCGTGCGGTCAACGAATGGACGATACCTGGCGAACACAACCGAAACGGTCACTGTCCATTAGTGATTGTATACGAGGAGAACAACAAGGATGACGCATTTTGAACTCTGCTACCCTGATTAGAAATCCATAACATACTTTGCATTAAGTGACCGCCAAATGATGTCTTCGACCCGGCAGAAATGACGATCACTGTAGTCATCTGCGGTAATACAACACTCGCGCGCAAACGAGTGCGCGTAGTAAAACTAACTACGCGCTTCATGGCGATTTTATACTTCGACAACTCATGGCATTTTGTTCACGTGCCGCAGGTATTTCGTGGCTCTTTGGTGACCGTCACATATGATGGACTATTTGATGAAACATCCCAAGAAAGCATCAAATATAGCCATTCAGCACATTTGCCGATGACATATTCTTAAAACTCCTCCTTCATCACTTTCAACTTTCACATTGACAACAAGGGCTTTAGAACGTTGAAAAGAGCTCCACATGATTTGACATTTACTACAGATTTGGTTCACACATAGACAAGGCGAACTCAACTGAACCTAGCGCGAAGCACCCTGTTGTCAAGATTCCTTCATACTACGCCGCAGAACGCGGCGTGCTGCGGTGCACGCCGCAAGACGCAGCAGCCTGCCGCAGCATGCCGCTTCCGGCGGATGGCCGCTGCGGTCGCAGTGAAAATATACGCTCATGGCAGCACAGCTTCGCCGATTATGGATGTATCTCTTTATTTGCTGCACGTTCGTTTTCTCCGAGGGTGCCCTTCACATCGAGCGAGCGTATGTTTTCACTGCGACTGCAGCGGCGCATGCCGCAGGACGGGCGTGCAGCGGCAGGGTGCTTCCTGTGGCGTGCGCCGCAGCACGCCGCGTCCTGCGGCTAGTATGAAGGAACCCTTACGGCACATAACGGCTATTATTAGACATGAGAAGCATCACCGAATGGCCAGTAATCAAAAAGCCGATCAAATTTGGTCGACCATCTGTAACACTGTGCAGACACCCTCTTCATTCCGCTCACACAAGATGCGAAGCATAGATTATGCGGCACATAAGTAGATTTGCAGCAATGGACCTTTAGTTTGAAAAGAAAAAAACACCACTGGTAAAATCAAAAAGTATATAAAAGTCAATAAGACTACAAAAATATGATAGCACTAACCAGCCTCTAAAAGACAATTCAATGGTGAAAATTTCCGAACCATTTCGATATATGCCTGAAGTATAAGAGAATCTTGAAGTATGACTTTTTTGTTCTTTCTGTCGTTTCAAGCAGGAAGGTAATGTTGCAGACCCAACAGAATATAACAAAAAACAGCTCCACCAAGACTTTATTATTCAAGCACTAACACCACAACTTCACGGACAAGGTATTGCAATGTGACCGTCTAAAGCTATTTCTGCAGACAGCTTGCACTAAAAACTCGTGGGCTGCATATTACAATACGGCCACATACGCGTCAGGTTGAATACCGCAAAAGAACAAACAGATAGACCTAAAACAAAGGTGACGGCAATACTATGCAGATAGAACAACACCGAGACCACAAATGCTCAAACAAGCCTCATCCAAAGAGCAGTAAAAAGCGCCAAACAATGACTTGTGATAAAAAGATCAATTGCGAAACCTGTTACCCTCACCAAAGAGTGGAGGAGGAATAAATAAGTCTATAAATAATGTATGTCAGATATGCGATTATACCTCACAAAATAACTGCTTGATAATTCAAAGTAAATTTGGCGAGAAAGTTGATAGAAAGCACATAACACACATAAACAGAAGGGAAACTTCATCATTATATTACGTTTACAAAATAGAAATCTCTACGATGGCAAACAAAATCCGTATCTGTCTACAGATTCTCTTCAGCTTCACGCTCCTCTTCAAGAATTTTTTCGAATGAGAATGGCACGAATAGATGACCCAATCCGCCATAGAACTTCGATTGGAACTCAACCCTGGAAACAGAAGAGAGGTACTCAAGCCTTCGTATTCAAGTAAGTATGAAAATCAGTATAAATACAATAAGTATCTGAAATAATCAAAAATAAAGCATTGTTCGGGTGGATCAATGACTCTTGTTCAGATGTATTGTTGTTCCGAAGATGTCAAAAAAGCGATTTGTACAATTGTGAAGTACTATATGACAACACCTCTTGCGGCTGGAAGAATAGTGGGTAACAGAATAACCCACCAAAGATTTCCAAAGAAATTAAGATTTCAAACAGTCGAATAAACAACGTGCAACGGAATGCACATATTTGAATGAATGCTGGCTAAATCAAGTGAAGAAACCATTTCGGCAATAAGAGGTTACACCGCCAGAGGCCTACGCAGACATATGACACAAATTATGGCATTTTATGCGCCACAGTCTGTTGTTTGCGCAGGAGAGCATTGGCGGAGTGATTGAACATGCTATCAAAAAATCGAATGCCAGAAATTGACCATGTTGCAACGATTATGCTTGCAAGTCAATGATGCACGATCACTTCAACAGTGGACGCCGAAAGTCGATTTTATGGGAATGGTCTTGACAATAGAAGGAATTATTCACAGCGTTGCTCAAATAAAGAGCACTAACAGAGAGAATGCTGCGCTGCCGACTATAATATACAGTGGATAACTTACCAATGAAGACGCAGTGCATGCAAGAATGCTGACAATCCCTCCATAAGCACCAGAATGAATATTGTGAGAGAGCCGAATATGAAGAAAAGAACGTAAGTTGCTACAGCTCCGTAATAACCATCAAGACGGAAAGCATGACGGAAAACCATGGTCCATAATACATCCGAAAGCTCTGTAAGTATTTTTGCTAGCTAATCGATGCAGTGAAAGCAACCAAAAAAAGTGATGAAAGTAAGCAAAAGCTGCAATAACACCAGTAGACCAAATGATGATAACTCACGCGCATGAGCAAGTGAAAGAGCCCAAAGACGCAGGTACGATGCCGTATGTGAAACGCATCCAAGGACAAATTCGATCGTATGGATAGCTTGGTATACCATTATCTCGCCGAAATCGAACTAGGAAAGTAAAGTGATAATGAATCGCAAGGAACTTTGGAGAAAACTTCCTTTATCACTAGAGTAAAGCAGAACTCACTGGACCAGAGTCATGACCGTGGCCTCCACCACCATTGCTTGCAGCAGCGGGCTTAGGATCAGCATGAACAACTTCTGCGTCGTCTCCATTCATATCCGCACGCACACTCTGAAAATGACTAAGGTTAACATAACGAACCATGGCACCGTACAGGTCATACCATGCAAAACATGAGGTAAAGTGAGGTGAAATGAGTATAAATTGTAAATAGTGTAAGCCACAAACTAAAGTGATGGAGAGAACATAAAACACTGCACAACGTAAAACAGCACGTCACGACGGCGAAATTTACCTCACAGATGGTATCGACAAGCAGTCATAGCTGCTGGAGGAGCGGTGGTGTTGGGTGAAAGCACAAAGAGGTCGTTTTGCGCAATGCATCAATATGGGACACAAATGGATAGGAAAGACTTTTGGACATCAAAAGGAGGAGGGAGGAGCCCTTTCATAAAACCAGAGGGAACCCAATTTGAAAAGAAAATAAGCGACAAGGGAGGTAATGACCAGAATCGGTCTTCAAAAATTCGCTCCACCAGCCAATTTGCCGTCTCGACTTATTGTAATGGTGGAATCGATCAATTAATTTTTGAAGACTTCTAAGTTTGAGTGCTGTGTTCATACTCCTTGACAATAGAGGTATTGGAAGTTTGTATTGCACTAGGGCTGAGTGCAAATGTAAATAAAGTGAGAAACTTCAACGAAAGCCACAATAAGAATCATTAGCATTTCTAAAATTCACTGCATAAAAATACGTCAAACCAGGTTACGAGTTCAGCTTACTCTAGAAGGAAAAGCTATGACTTCCTAACAAGCCCGACTACCAGACAAACTGGGCTAATAATTTTTGTTTCAGAGAAACTAAATAATTTGAACAAAGAAGAAATGAACACAGCGAATACCTTTGAAGCCCAATCAGTATTTATAATACTGCAATCAGAAAAGCTAACAAAAGTTATCTAGCATGATAGATTGCCACATTACGGACCTCATCGCGCAGAATCTGATAGTTTTCATCGACGGATCGACTACGGCGGCGAAGAAGCATAGGCTTGGCGAAGAGCATCAGAGGCACCTGCACCACCGCTACCAACAACAGCACCCGCTCGACGATACCCTGGAATCTGATTTAGCAAGCATAGCATCAAATTCACTTTTCGAATTTCGAATGTTGCTTTGAGGTGATTTAAATATCGATTTGATGTGCGCAACAAGCTGCCAGTATCAGATATTCTGGTAAATTTCACCGTGTGCGAATGCCTTTATTCGCACACCAACCAGTTGCGTATGGCCAGCTCGCCGTTCCTTATCCGCTTTCCAAAGATGGTATGGTTTTGCAAATAGCATTATTGGCACGCAAGCCATTGCAATAAGAACGAAGAGCGGTTGGAAGAAACCCTTAACGATGTAATCGAATTGAATTGAGAGTAAGTACTGTAATCTCCTTGCATCTGTTTGTAAAAGGGATATTTTTCAGAAAACGCATCATTTCTATACTGTCCGTTTATTTTCACTTGCAAAAGTAAGCGCACTTTCGGTTCTATTCTAGTTCTAAGGCAGCTGAAACGCTAAAATTTCAATGATCACAGAAGAAAGTAAAATGTGCTACAGCGTACCTGTCCAGTATACCAGTTATTGAGATAGCATTGGAATTTTTGTGTACCGTCCTCCTCCACAAAACCTTTTCCCATAGTCTTGAACATGAACATATTGATGAGTCCGTTTAGCAGTGATGGTGCACAATTTGATCCAGGATATTTGTAACCCAGTACGGATTCTTGGGGCTGAAATTAGTGAAGCTTTGACCACTGAGCAATTGTATGCAATTCTATGACCGACCCCCGCAGTGAACCATATCCATTTGGCGATAATCTCCAAACAAAGATAAATGAATATACTCGATAAGAAGATCATCTGTGGTATGAACATAAATTTGATGTCCAGATCGGATTTGAAATATCTGAATGTGAGAATGACAGTTATACAGGAATTAAAATAAATAAAAGACTTAAAAAACGACAAGAAAGTCCTTTTCAATTTTCACACTCACTTGTAATTTTGGTAACTCAGCAACACACCAAATGTCATCTGCGCTATGCCCAAGATCACCGACATCTTCATTTTTAGAGAATTTAGGAAGTTTAGTTTATTCGATTCCGCCAGGTTCCAAACTGGATCAACTCCGATCGGATATGGGCCACCAGCAGACTTGAACAATGCAGATTTGTATGCTTGTATGCTTACGATGGCCAAAAAACGAGCTGAACTGGAAACTCACATCATACGCCTTCTCTGGAATCAACATCAACATTTTCTCCGGGGGCAACTGCAGTCTATCGATTTCTTGGATATCGTAGCAATTTGTCCAACCAGAGCCAAAAATGTTCAGACTCTTCGCAAATGCATCATTGTATAGTAGTCCTGTGTAGACAGAGAAGGCTCCCATCAGGAATATCACATATCGTCCACCAAAAAATGTTTGAAAAATCTGAAAATTCAATTCACGCCAAATGATATGCGGATATCCAACACCTACCTCATCCTTGATGCGAGCAGCTTCAAGCTGCTTCTCTTTTAGAATGAAGAAGAGGGCAGCCATGAGCATGATTGCGCCATGCCCCATATCGCCAAACATCACTGCGAACAGAAATGGGAACGAAATCATCGTATAGGGCGCTGAATCGTAGCGTTGTAATTCAGAAGCAAAACAACATATAAAATGCACTTATTTGGAAAGCCTACCTGGATTGATTTCGCGATAAGTAGCTATCCCGTAAGCGTCTACGATGTTTTGAAAGCCCTTCGTAAACTTATTAGTCTTATGATAAGTTGGAGGAGCTTCTGTCGTCTCCATTCGATTTAATATAGATGGGACTTGGCTACCGCTTTCCTCCTAAACTTTAGCATACAACCAAGATCAATTTTTGCCAAATCAAATTACCGTTCCCCTTTTCAGTGCCATCTTGATACGTTCTAATTCGCTGACTGGGCACCAACACTCAGCAATGAGGCATTTCTGCAAGATTACTGATGAAAATTCAGAGTTTAAATGGCCAATTAAAAATATTTATTATTTTGACCCTTTCTCTTCTACCCTCCCATTCAAATACACTCTACCACTTGATCAGCAATTTCAGTCGAGGAAAAAAAATTTTTAAATCGCTAATTGAACGATGCTTATTCGAGTCTGAAGCATGAAGGAAGTCTCACATGTGTGACATCGATGTTGAAGAGATTGAGTGTATGATAGATAGACTTGATCTTTCGAACTTTTGTTAACCACATACGCACATTCTTCGAAGCAGCCACCTGAGAAAATTTATCGGGTGATGAAATAAAGAAAAACCTGGTGCTTGAACTCACTAAGACACGATGACGATGGTCTTGAGTCTGTCCCAACACAGTTTTCAAATCTTCTATTCTAGTCATAACTCCAATAGACATCTCCCGACGCTCTTGTGGCGTATCTGGGCAGGGATATAGCGTTGCACGAAATCTGAAACTTGTTTTAATGAAGAAAAACTAGGTCGGTTTGAACAAAGTGTATTTGCTGTGATAGAAAGCAAGAAAAGCTTCCCATAAAAGTATAAAGTATTCGCCTTTGAGCGCGGAATTTTGCAAATAATGATTTCAAAAAAAAAAGACGAGAAAAACCTTGGCAAAGAATGCTAAACTTACGCGTCTTTAGATTACCAAGTGGTGTACAAAAAACAACACATCAAGTGTACTTAAAAGCAGATGAAACTAACCCCTCACAGATTTTCTTGACTTTTGTCTTGAGTTGATCACCTTGGAAGAATATTATAAAAACAGTCTTGTTCACCGGTTCTCCCTGAAAAATGCATTAAGCAAATAGTCCAGCCATGTCTTTGGCTTTAAACCAACCGTAACGGTATCATTGAGAACATCATCAATCTCGGAAGTTCGCAGGAACACATTTCCACGGCATGCACGCCATAGAAGTCTCTCAAATGCCGGAAGCCGTTCCCTGCGGATGACTCCAGCGACAAACCTGAACAGCGACAAGACTAACAATTTTCAACGGAAAATTGCATCATCTATGCATTCAATCAGTCCAACACCCACACTACCACGACATAACGACCAAATGATCATGAACTACGCTGACGTATAAGATTTCTTCCGGTCGTGTCTTTGCCTTGAGAACGTGTATGATAATCACAAAAAACTGATGCAGCGAGATTCAGCACAAATGCTGCCGACAAACTCCAACTCTTACAAAACAATCAAGTTGTCAGGCTTCATCTGCTGTAAATTGCCGCTGACCTAACCGGAAGATATCCTAATTTTGATGTCAAAAATTTGATCCAAAGAGAGCAAATACCCAGGTTTGAGATTCGTGTGCAAACTTCAAGTTAACATCATTTGCGTACCGTAGTTGGACCTTGAGCGGCGCGTAGTCGTTCTGGGTCTCTGCATGGTGGTCGTCTTCAGAAGTTGCCAATAGTTCCTCATGCTACAGAACGAACACGACTATTCACCATAGTGCATTTTCAATGTGCAGACTAACACATGTTATCAAAAGGAAAAACTCATACTCTGGGATTCCCTGAGAAGAAATGCAGAGGCTTTTAAACACTTTTGCTAATCTGCTGAGCATCTCTAGAGAATAGAAAAATATGAGTTGATCCTCCTTGATTCAAAATTTTTTTGGAGGATGCTTCAAAGACGTCATGCAGGTGATGCACGAGACGATGCATAAGCAAAAGGAAAGAACAGACACAGAACAAGCAGGAGTGTTCACTAGTTCACGAGATTTGCGTACCACACCCACCCAAAGTTATGGAAAAGCGGTCCAGTAGTATGCGGCGGTGCACCAGGACCCGATGTTAGCTCCACAGTCTCCGAATCAGTTCCATCACCAGGCGGGACCATCGTGTCTGCACCCGCCTGAGTTGCATGTTAGTACCTCATATAAACAACATGAACACAGTATTTTTGCTGCCTTCTAAAAAATGGGTAATAAGAGTCCCTTCATACCGCGCCGCCGCTAGCCGCTTTTGTGCTCTATCCCAGTATCCCCATGCCAAAATTGAAACCATGAATCTTGCTCAAACATGCTTGGTGGAGTTGCTCAACATGCTAATTACAAATAACTTATAGGCTGCTGCATGACGAAGGCGCAATAAACGCCTCTTTATTAACCGCAGAGCGCATGAGGTGAGGGATCTACAACGGTGAGGATACGCGCGCGTCGCGTTCACGTCTGCTCAACTAATATCGCCATTGCGCCTTCGTTATGCAGCAGCCTTCAATCTTTTTACGCTATGGAAAGGCCTTGGAATACTGGGATAGTGCGCTGAAAAGGCTACGGGCAGCGAGCGGCTGCTGCCGCCGCTGTAGGCAAGAAGCATGGTTTTTCTCTTGTTTGGGAAAAGTTTGCGAGTGCAGAATCGAACAACAGTACATCAGCGCCCAGTTAATCAGTCATGCAAATGAAATAGAAAGGGATGTTCAACAAACATGATAGGAACAAGTCTTCACCGATTGGAAAAGAAGAATCATACATGTGGCGTACAATTGTACCTATCAAGTGAATGCGTCTGCAGGTGCTAAACTCAAAATCCTCCCTCATGTACAGTTCATTACACATGTTCACTGTGTAATTCATCTCCAAGAATGCGCTGCTTGCATTCTACTGTTGTTTCACAAGCACTTCTGCGTGATAAAGGAAATCGTGTTGGGAAGTGAGCTACAAATGGATGTATTGTATGCGTGGTGACGATGTAGTTTTAAACAAAAGGTTACACAGAGGTATTGACTTTAGCATGGTCCCATTATTCCCCCTCCCGCGCCCACTTCGCTTACAATCGCTTGAGAGCAGGTCTCAAGCGTGGGATTATATCTTTCGTGAACATTAGGGAAGAAAAGGACAAGAAAGCAAGCGAAAGAAGCTCTTGAGCCATCCCACATAAAAAACAGTAAGTTCTGCCAAGTAGCAGTGCGAATTCTTTTACCACAGCAAGCACAGTAGAAAGTGGCGAGAGAAAATTCAAACAAACAAATTACGACGGATAAAGGAACAAGCAAAAGGACTGTTCTTTCAAAAATACCAGATGGTGCGCGAGAAAACCACGTATCATGCAAAATCGCGGCTTAAACCATGAAATAACAATGCTAGTGATGAAATATGGATTCTTATATAATGGAAGAACACACTGCAACAGCTTTCCCTACATGTAGAGAGTTTGCTGCTACCACAGATACAGATACACAAAGCGTTGAACCAAGCAGAAATAATAATAAAAAAAACTTTGTGGGTGTTGGACTAGTTGAATGGTTACATGCAGTGAATGAGCCGAATGGAAGCCCACTCGCATTGAGAACGAATCCTTGTATCCGTAACTCAAATTGGAATACACACTTCACCACCACCTACCCAAGTCTGAGCATGGTCATCGATAGCCCAGGTCCAGATGGCATTTCTTCCTCGGCGGTTACGATGAGGGGCTCTTGTTCTCCGCTTATTGTCCTCGTTCTAGTTGATTCACCGAAACGTCGCCGATCGTGCTCCACCTCACAAAGCGCCAAGTCATTACAGAAGAGCACAAGGATGTTTTCAGGTAAGTGCACCTCCATCACTCCCTAGCGTATCTTTGCAGCACCGCAAAATTACGCTATTTGACAAAAAGCCACACGGTACTAAATGGAGCATAACTAATGAACTCCATGAAATTATGTTACTGGACACAAATCGATAAGCACCAAACAGCAAGTGCAACGCGGAGTAATTTGCCGAATCGCGGATCAAAATTTCATCAGATGCAGGTCAAAGACTCTAGTGTGCTTTGAACACAAGTTCTGGTCCTATAATCAAAATTCATCTATTAAATATTTGACCTTGCCAATATCCCTTCTAATAACAGAGGTTAGGGTAGATAATAGATAACTGAGGAAAGGAGCTTAAAGGCAGTATATCGGCAGAATGAGACCCGTGAAAAAACAAGGTCACAGGGTAGGAGCCCCCCTATGGAACCTATCGGCCAAGGTCCGATCTTTCTCTGCCACTTCTAACCCCCGAAATTTCAAAGCGAAAGCAGCGCTCATCTCCTGTCCTCTCCGAACCCGCCCACCACATGGACGAGTGAACGCGAAGCCCGTCATGGCGAAGACGCAGAGTCGTTGCGGGACCTCATGCTTGTAGCATTGCGGCTGGCGCTCTGACCGCGGAAGTCACTCGTCCATGGGGTGGGCGGGTTCGGAGAGGAGAGGAGATGAGCGCTGCTTTCGCTCCGAAATTTCGGGGGTTAGAAGTGGCAGAGAAAGATCGGACTTTGGCTGATAGGTTCCATATGGGGGCTCCTACCCTGTGACCTTGTTTTGTCACGGGTCTCATTCTGCCGATGTACTGCCTTTAACGCTCTTGCACGATCTGGCTGGTAAATGCGTAAAAATGCTCTAACAGTGTGGTGGATAAATTTTCAGAGTTGATAAAGAACGATGGGGCAAGTAAAAAGGCATGTACATAAACGCTCAAGCTAAAAAAAACCCTGATTGACCTTCGGACCCTTCTGGCATAAACAATCCTTGCCATACATCAGCTCGCCCTAAGGACAGGTGCGCTCGTATTCATTCAAAGATGCGGTTGCGATCCTTCCCGTTCAAGCCGTTGCGAGCAACCAAGATTACGAAATATCGAAAAAAATACTTGTCAGAGAGTGGTTTTGACCACTGAAACGGCCGCTGATATTGAGTTGAACAAACAACATATGTTAACCAAAGAAATCTGCGATTTCAATTTTAGCTGCAGTATATGGTGTGTTCGCCAAAGTAAAGATTAGTCATAGCCGCCCCCTTTAAGTCAAAGATATCAGATCTATTGCATTCAATCACAAACCAGATCTAGCCAGTGAGAGTGCGGGACATCTTGCAGGATTAGATCAAGCACATCAAGAAAGGGACAGGGTAGTATGATCACACAGTATCACATGCACAAGCGTAAGAAGAAATAAAGCTAAAGAGGTGAAACGGTGCAAAAGCAACCCATACAAAGACACTATGGCAGTAAAAGACACGCACCTCTTCGAAAAACGTTTGGGTCTTTCTGAGTATGTGTTTCAATTCTGTCAATTCAGAGAAGTTTTTCTTGAGCGTTTCTTCATTTCTGTTCACTTCACGGAGTTCATTCTCAAGTTTTTCGAACGTTGCCTGAATGATAAAACAAAAATACTATGTGGTAGGGTGACGATATTATCAAGAAGAAGATGAACTCGATATACCTCGAGATCGATCATTTCACGAGGTTGAGGAGCATCCGGATTTTCTCCAGTGTCTAACATTGGTATTTGATCTTTTTTGATTTCCCTCTCCAGGTACCCTAGAAGGATTCATCAATTAGGCCGCGGCTTTAAATCTTCCCGTGCAACAAGGATTGAAAGATATCATGCTTTGTGCATAATTTTGACTCTTTATAAGCAAGCAAAATAAAACAGTTACGCACTGCGCGCTAAGACCTGTCAAAGAGCGCATAATTATTATACCACATATAGTAATTGTAGATTTTTATGGGAAATAGGATACTTACTTAGCTTGCGCTCCATTTCATCGCAACGTCGAACTTCGTTCACATACTTCCGCTGGAAAGCACTCGTGTCCGGATTCAACTAAAATGTTCCAAATATAAAATGAGTTTTCATATTTGAAAATAAATTCTGCCGACTAGGTCGCATCTAAACTCTTGTTTGCAGTTATGAAAAAATACCATTCAAAGATGTTTCGCTGTATTTTGTTATGTAAATCACTCGAAAAGAGAACGTAACAATATTTTTTTGCCATTTCTTGACCATAATGTCAGTAACTTGAAGAAAGCACTAGTTGTATCCCAACGAATGGAGGAGAGGATGATGCCTAAGCGCTTCATCACCTGCTGTTAAGTACTGTCTAAAGTTTAATCCACTACAAAAGTGTATAATATCGATCCTAAAAGGACCAGATACTACAACCATTTCAACATTTTGATCCGTCCACACAGCCAATGAGAAAGGAAGTGTTGTAATGAGCTCTGCACTAAAGAGCTTGTTCCAATAAGTAACACTCACATCTCTGAACTGTACCAGACCAAGTTCTCCAAGTTCGGCGACGCATTGATAAGCTGCCTCGGACTGAAGAAAAAGCTGTGCTAATGTCATCTGCTCACTCCGGTAAATACCGGGTTGGTCCGGTTCAGGTTCCGTCATTTTGTACTCCGCCGCTGAAAAGGTTCAAAACGTTATCATCAATACAGCATGACGCCAATAAACGCACTATGTGAATTTTGACGAAACTTCAATGCTCTGAAGCGAGAGACACAGTGAAAGAAGTATATGTAAGATACAAGGAGCATGAAGCAACAACATCGGAGAATGATGAAGCCGCGCGACAAGTTCCACGAAAACATCCGAGCGGGCGCAATTGCGGACGTGATCAATCAATGAGGACAACGAGAAAAAGTTCGAGAACTGAGCATTTCGTAATAGCAATTTCCGATTAAACATGATAAGCAGTGCAAATCTTGCGCAATGAATGCGAAAAACTGGTGGAAGATATACCCCAGAACAGATTTGGGCTTTAAAAGCAATGGGAAGCAATTGCCGCCGGCGAATCCAGCCGCCGAAGCTGGAGAAATAGAAATCAATTGCACATTTGGGAGGAGAAAGCCGATATGTGGTGAGGGGAGTGGCTCGCCGAGCGCCGAATGCGCTTGCACGCACTACGTCGCGAGTTCGCGCGCACGAAGTCGATGCACGGCGCTGAATGAATCACTCGATAACTCATCAGAAACCTGCTCGTGTCAATCATGTGACGCACTTGAATATTTTTATTATGTGTGCATACAAACAGAAACGGCATTCAACTTTAACACACAGCAGCAGAAGCCCATTTTCCACCTACAAACCATCAAAGTCGAAAGCGGCGAAAAGCTCGGAGAATAATCGATACGCTAAAACAAGCTTCATTATGGTTAAGGACAAGTCATCCCCGCGCCCAGGGCCCGGCGCAGATCGTATGGAAGCAGGCTGAACTTCGTTTTTGGGACGAAAAAGCAAAGGGGATATCGTTATTATGGCCATAAACTGCGACTTTTTTTTAGTCGACGTTTCGTTTTTTGAGGGTTTTTTACGTTTAGGGCTGATAGTCAAAGGCCATAAATGTGGCTACCTACCTTTCGATCGTTTTAACATGTCAGCTTTAAAGAAGCGCCTCAAACTGGTGGTATTAACGTGTTAAAACATCGAAAGACAGCCACGTTCATGGTACTACGATTCATGACACGCAAAGACTGGGCGCTGTTGCGTCCGGCCAAGATGGTTCGTGCTGGGAGAGGCAGCAGATGGTAAAAGAAAAGAAAGAGCACTGGATCGGAGAGACGCCAATGTCCGAAGTATTTGCGTGCTATAAATCGCCCATACTATGGGAACATCTTTGGGGATCAACCACATGTATCGTTCCGCAATAGAAGCACACTGTTTTCATAGTTCAGCGAAGGTGTTTCAATAATCCCAACGTTCGCATGTGTGCCGCGATTTCGAAACATAAGCAAATAGAAACATTTCATCACTACATCAATGCATAGGCTGCTGCATGACGAGTAGATTTAAATGGGACCCATTATCTTTGGCCCTGGCCAGACTTCGCTGAAAAGCGCCCAAAAGCGCTCAAAAGCGCCCAAAAGCGCCCGAATCTCTCTGGTGTCTCTTCACTTTCTAGTGTGAGGAGAGATGAGAGAGAGTGAGGAGAGGTTAGAAAAGTTTGGGCGCTGAGCGCTTTTGGGCGCTTTTGAGCGCTTTTGGGCGCTTTTGAGCGCTTTTGAGCGCTTTTGCGCGCTCCTGAGTGAAGTCTGGCCAGGCCTTTTGGGCGCGAACGCGGCTTTATTAGCCGCAGAGCGCAAAATTCACAAGGAGAGGATACGCGCGGGCCGCGTTCGCGCCCGCTCAACTAACACTGCTATTGCGCCTTTGTCATGCAGTAGCCTTTACTTCTAAAATGTGTAAATGTGAGGTTTTGCTGTTAAGAGTCGAATTTGGCTTATTCCAATTCACTGCTGAGTATGCTGCCTAGATATTTTGAACAACTCACTATACTTTCTTGTTTAACAGATTGCAGACCAAAGCAGACTTCTAAGAATTATATGGGGTTTGTCTCCGCAGCAAAGCCATGGATTACACGCGATTACATGTTTTGTGTGCAACTGCACATATCGAAAAATGCGACTCGACTGTAAGTGGCTGCCTTCTGGAACATTTAGCAAGAGAATGATGAACATTTCTATGATGATCACTTTTTAGAATAGTCCGTCATATATTGTGCTGTCCCATTCTCGATAAACAGAATTCCCAAGTTATGACTACATTTTTTACCAGTTGAAAAATTCAATAAAAATTATCCCAGCATGTGGATTTGACGTTCAGTACGCTTGAATTTGCTATTCCACATCAAAAAGCAATTTTTGCTTGAGTTAAAAAAATATTATTGCGGGATGTATTAATTGAATTTCGGTGATCGAAAATGCTAGCAGTCTTAACGAAACATTCATGCACAACGTCAGTTTAAGGGATTGGAACAAATAGTCATACAGAAACCAAGGAACTTAGTTTCAACTGACGGACTGAAAATCGCTGCGAATTTGGGTAAGCTCGTACAGAGCCCTGCGCAATTTTGACATCCTCCCGAATCCAACATAGAGGAAATTTGTGAATGGGAATAGAATAACAGGGGATGGCATGCTTTGGTAAATAGTAGTCTACTACTTCATGAAGAAATTAATCAGTAGCAAGAAGAAAAACGAGTAAAAATGATGACCATTTATCGTGCGACCTTTTGGCAATAATGACAAATACTACCACATAGACATGATAAGGTGGTGGACTCTGATGAACTTTTGGACGTGATTGATAAGAGGACAAGAAGATGATGAAAGGCTCTTAGTTTGATTCTTCTTCATTTGCAATGAGGTTGAAATGTCATATTAGGAATCTATCGCAATCGCAAGAATCTATCGCATGGTACTGGACTTTGCTTATGTCCTCAGAAAATGATGGGATGATTTTTCCTTGAAGAGAGAGGCGAATTGGAAACTGATTAAAAACGGTAGCAGCAATGTTTTTCTCTGCAATGCTAGAAGTACCACTTAAGTTTCAACGGTTAATGGGATAAAAGCGAATTTGAAGGTACGGTGCTGTCACTGCACTCAGTCTCTGCGCGCGATAAATCGCACATGCTATATGTTAAGCCCCGGGCACACCTCACGCGATTTCAGCCGCGACGCGATTTGGCAATACTTCTCCTGTTTATAACTCATCGTAAACACTTTGTAAATGCACAGAAGATGACGCATTTTGTCGATCTGCGGAAGTTGTACATACTTCTGCATTTATAGTCTGCAGGTGCTGAATTCGAAGAGATCTGGCAGATTGCCAGATCGCGTGGCGACTGAAATTGCGTGGGGTATGCGAGGCTTTCGTCCCGAAAGTAATGTCGCTTTTTCAGATGTACGCCACATCTATTGCAACAAAGATTTGTAAGAGCTCTTGGTAGCATCCAATGCAGCACTTCATTCTCTTTCTTATGGTTATAAAAACATTGCATAATATTTGATGAGCTCTTGAAAAATTACCAAAATCTGCAACTCATGCTTTTTGGGAAGGCATTCACACTTTTATGAAATTTTATAACAACCCACGGGAGGAGTCCAAGTAATGGATGGATAGAGCAAACTCTACAGCAAAATGCATAATTTTTTTCTACTTTCCATAGCTCGTGTTTATTTTTGTATAGATTTTTTCATTGGAAACACCGAATTTTAGCAGGCTTGTCTCAGATACAAATGCATCAAACACCAATAATTCTTCGGATTATGAAACTTGCAGAAGTGGATTATGGTTTGACATAATTTTACAATGCAAATGAGCATTTACCGCTTCACACTAGCAACTTTCGAGAATTCCGGGTACAGCGTGGAGCGAATCGGAAAACCTGAATTATGATGATTTTATCTCGGAAAACTACATGGATCAAAAACAAAAAGCAATAAATAATAAGAGGAGAAAAAGCTGCGTCAAATGACACCCGAGTTTCCTGCCGGTTGTGGTTCTGTGAGATTTGAGTTTACCAAAGAATTTGATAGCAATAAATTGATTCTAGAAATTCTAAGAAGCAAGCTAAGGAGAAGAAAAAATTGTTTTGTGTTCTACAGGGTTTGCCCTATCTAGCCGTTACTTACTTCGGGAGATTAGTATAAAACTTAAAATAGCCGAACTTAACTATGGCAGATCCAGGTGAAATTTGGATCCAAGAATCAAAATTTTTTAAATAATTTAGAAACGGATCTCCTACCACAAAATGCCTACGGACTTCCTACTTGGTTATTGTACAGTAGACACATAGTAGTACCCGAACATGGTAGACGTTTGGTAGATTCTTTCTGGGGCACAAAATTGGGGAATAAAAATGGCCTGAAAATGCAAAAAAAAGTCACTTTTTTCGGGTTTTTTCTGTTAAATTTGGTATTTCTCGATTACCAAAGCACAAACAAAGGAAAAATTTCAAGGTTATACTTATTAAGACTAGTAGTATACAATGACGTATATGGGAGGGGCTGGGGGGGGGGGGGGGAATATGCCATTTTTGGACTATTTTTTTCTCGCTTTCTAAGCGCGGAAAAAACCACCAAACGCAAATTTGAGTGGCATATGTACTTGTTGTATAATGAACAAGTTTGAGATTCGTAGGAGTTTCCTTCGCAAAAATCCAATTTTCCGGTAAAAAAAACTCATTCGATACTTGCTCTAAACTTTACCTGGATTACGACTTGAAGGCAGTGTGCGGCAAGAAGTCGATCTTGCGACTTTGTGCTTACCTGCAGGTCCCCATGGGCCTACTCGCTATGCTAAATTCGAAAATTCACACTGGAAAGCGCGAAAACGGCTAGAAAGGTCTCTAACGCAGGAGGGAAACAGCAGGTAGTGGGGTCTTCCTCACTGTAAATTCACGCTCCCAGCTTCCGGAGCGATCTTCTCGATTCCGCTAGCCGCCCTGACATCGCAATCTGCATGTGCGACCGCGTGGCTCAAAATCACAACCGAAAAGATCGCTCCAAAAGCTGGGAGCGTGAACTCACAGTGGAGAAGGCCCCGCCCACCCGCTGATTTCTCTCCTGCGTTAAAGTCCTTTTTCGCCTTTCGCGCTTTTCACTGTGGATTTTCGAATCAAACATAGTGAATAGACCTAGCTAACGAGGGAATGGTTAGAAGTTGAAGTGGCCAATCTAAACAAGCTGCATACCATTCGATGCGGCATGAAATGCTGAAATGCTGGTTTCATATCTGTCTTCCATATCTGCAGAGCGCCTTTGTAGGCGAAGTTATGAGCACTCAGACAGTCGGTGCCGTAGCTCCGGACAGTCGAAATCTGGCAGAGCCGCGGAGGACCCAACTGACCATTGAGAGCGCGGCGAGGGGACGGTCCCTTCTTGTAGGTCACGGTGACGTCACAAGCAAGCGAGTGGGACCCCTTCTCCGGGACGCGCAAATCTCTGCTCCGGAGGTACGCCAGATTTGGGAGAGCCCCGGAGCAGAGATTTGCGCTCCGGAGGTACGCCAGATTTGGGACACCTCCGGAGCAGAAAATAGCAGGGCTCCGGAGCACAAATCGGAGGGCTCCGGAGCACGAGTGGCAATCCCCCGCTGGGGAAACCCCGCGGCTCGGCCATTTCTGCTCCGGAGGTACGTCGTCGACTGTCTGAGCAGCTTTACCACAAAAAAATTGTGCACAAAAAATGCGAAATTAGGCACATTATTGCTTTTTTAGCTCACCTCTAGGTACGGGCCATATGAATTGGCCTATGTTTTGGTTCAACCCCGAGCCGAGAATGGCGTTGTGCGGCCAAGTTTGCCCTTTACACGCACGATTGTCTGGCAAAATAATGGCCTTCAACGGCTCATAATTTCACCCACAAAAGTGTTCTCAGATAAGGAAAACAGATGTAGAGAGTCACCGTTTTTTGCTGCATCTAATTGTATACGGTTAGCTTAAATTGGCCATTTCGATTCCTGACCATTTCCTTGTAAGGACAAATACTCAGAATCGACTTCTTGCCCGGACACTGCCTTTGATGTGTTCATCTGTGTACAGCATGCATATAACTCGAATAGATCTATACAAATTACAGTAACATAGCGAAGGGCCTCAGAGAACGGTCGCAAGATTTTTGTAAGTAGTGCATGGGTAATAAAATTTGTGCAACTGATGCGTTGTCATTTTTGAGCGACTAATTTTTTCCTAGACAAAGTACTTCAAATTGAGTTTGCAAAGTTTTTTGTTGGAATTTGGCTCCAGCCAAAAACTTTTTTTTTTTTGAAATTTGAGGTATAATCCCGCTAATTTTCGACAAGCATCCTAAAAACTTCGAAGGCACGGCTAACGCCATACCCTTTCATTTAAATAAGGGAGCATGGTGAAATTTGAATGCTATTTTATAATAAAGGGAGACAAATTCAAAAATGTTGCAAATCTGTCTAGGGTTTGAAGCGACTCAGCGATTGTATTAGGCTGCTGCATAAGTTGGTTCTGTCCGATTTTTTTGCCTTATGTTTGAAGCAGCTTTTCTAAGAGAGTTTCTTTCTAATGCGATATTGTTAGTATCATTAGAAAGTGCTTTTCTTGCTCTTTCTAACGCATATCGAACTTGAGCAAAATTCTTAGTGTAAGGAGGTTTCAGACTTAAAACCTCCAAGTAGCCGAGGTACACTACACCACACCGCACCACATTCGAAATGATCATTTGCACTATCACTTACCACATCATGATTGTCTAGCGTTTTGTTCGCTTTGTCTTTCTTGGTTTTCCGTCAATCGTTTGAGTTGTTCTAGATTACTTTATTTCGTAGCTGCGCGAGAACTGCGTCATAACGTCATTGTTTTTTTAGTCGGTATTTGCAGTCACTGCTGTGGAAACGATGTTTAACACCTTGACGAACAAGGCCTTTCTCGGACCACCCAACATTTTTCAGATAAGATCACGCACAATTCCACCTACAGTAGCGTTGGAATGCTGGCAAAAACAGTAGAGGTTGTAAAAGAAAACTCCCAGAGTTGGTTTGGCACAAATTAGTAGCCATTCCAATGAGAGTCATGGTGTGTCAAGCCTTGACAATATGTGTGTCAAGCCGTCAATGTGTTGAAAGGCACCAAATAAGTTACCGCCTACAACCCTCAACAATAACAACTTTGCAATTCGTAGCCTCTTAGTTTCTTGTGCCGTATGCATGAGTACAACTTGTTTGATTGATGTGGTGGGCTAATTTCGTTATTAAGCAAACACAAATCAAAAATTATAATCTCATTTAAAGAAATCTCACTGGCATTCAAATCCTGAACTTTATGAATCCATAGCGATGCATATACCGTTTTCACAATAGCTCTCTCGGACTTGTATAAAATCAAGTAGCCTTCTTAACCCGATTCGGATGTCAAATTGATCGTATGTCATTTTTGCAGACAGTCATGTACAAAACAAGAAGTGTTAGAAACCTTGAGCTTCAACGTAAAATGGAATGCCGAACAACAAAAAGGAATTTAGCGATAGTGTAAAGACATGCTCAGCTTTACATTAGAGAATGAACTGGTTAAAATTGGGTTAACGTTAAATGTTCAGGCAGGTAGTAGATGACATCAAATAAAATGACACATATCAGGAAGGACTTACGTGAAGATAAATCTAGGTTGCATAGGAAACGGAGTAAATAATACACATACCCTCTATATCATCCCATATGTCTTCCCTCAACATGACGTGGATTACGTGGCTTGATGAGGCGCCGCCTCGCCTCGGGCTTGCACCACGTTGTGAGCGCATCATTTGGCGCGACGTGGCGCTCAGCACAACGTGGCGCAGGCGTCTCCACGTTCTTCTTGTTGCCACATCACGCCGAAGATGCGCACGCAAACGTGGCGCAAGCCCGAGGCGAGGCGGCGCCTCATCATGTCACGTAATCCACGTCATGTTGAGGGAAGACATATGGGATGATATCGAGGGTACAAGCACAGAAAGCAAAACACAACCCACATACTGGTGAAGTTGTTTGAAGGTGAGTGAACTTTGGACAGGATCGGAATCGGCAAGTATATGGGAGATTCGAAGGCCTAGTAATAATATGACACGGAATTACACACAGTATTCAGCATCAATACATTCATAATGATTTGAGAAACCTACAAAAACTGCACTGCTCAAAATAAATCAGTAGTATCGCCTTCCACTGGTAATTTTGGCGAAGATTAATGATTTATAGGCGATTTACGCAGAGACAAAGTGTCACTACGGACGCTGTCGGCGTGTTGCTGTTCGAGCGCTCTTTCACCTTTCTTGCCGTCTGCTATCTCTTCCATGCACCTATTGGTCGGACACAGCAGGGTCCAGTCTGTGCGCGATGAATCGCCTACACCTTGAAGGCAGTGTCCGGGCAAGATGGGGGTTTTGGGATTTCAGTGCCATGCGAGAGTGCCCTCAGACACAAGACGGGCAAGTGCGAGGTCATAACCGACCTAAAGTAAGAAAAAGGATCGGAAGGTGGGGAAACTTACGCCTCGGGGCGGGGTCCTCCGACCTGTTTGAATTCTCGCTATGCGGCAGAGTGCGCATGCCGCCACAGCTAAACTTGTGGGGTCCCGCTGCGACTCTGCGTCCCTGCCTTGGCGGGAACTGTCACATTTCGAATTGTCAGGCTTTGGAAAACGCATGTTCTCGCCATTTTCGCGCCTTCGAATGTGGATTTTTTTAGCGTTGCGGATAACCCCCGGTAAATGGATTTTCTAGAAATCGAGTTTTTGCCAGGAGACTGCCTTCGACTCAACGCTAGCGGATTTCCGAAACAGCACTTCCGGCCTCTAAAAGTGAGTTACATATTTGCAAACGAGAAATACGCACTGGACCAGGCAACTGCAATCGGCAAATTCACCCCACTCAGATTCACTTGTAGAAGGTATGGCGCCTGATTGCGCATCGATGTATGTCTGTTGTGGGTATTATTTTCGTGAGCGTAAATTACGGACGATGGAAACAAAAGTCATTGGTTGTAGCCGTGATAATTCTGAAAGGCGCATTGTGGACTTGTTAATTGAATTGGAGACTCATAACATCAGCTTTCACTTACATCTGGAGGACTCGGTGACGGAACGTCGTAGCGATATTCTCTAGTCGTACAAAAATCATGTCGGTCAGACCATATAGGAGAAACTACTGAGGAAGATTCGTATGATGGAGACACAAGATCTGTAAAAGAATACGTAGCATTTGGAGGGTAACCTGTAAATAGCATTATTGTCGTGCGTGTTCAGCTGCTACACTCCTCGAGAAGTTAGCACTTTCGTCGTTAACTATTACCAATCGTCAATATTTTGCACTTTCGGCCTTGGACATACCTCGCGCATTTCGTCGTAACGCTATTTCTAATGTAAAGTAATTGTTTTACGTACCCGGCGTGTCGGTCGCTACTGTGTTAGTTTGCCTGTGCGTAAAGAAATGTATTAATCTTTGAATGTGCATGTCTCTTGAACTGTTGTAATTTTGTGAAATCCGAGATAGCCGTCCATGTGACATCTTCGTTTGGGAGTTTGGCTGCTTGTGGTACTGAATTATAGAGTGCACAAGGCACTTCCTACCTACCGTAATCAAAATTAGCCGTGGACGATAATGTCGACTGCAGAAACATGCGAAATTACGTCCAATCATTGCATTTGACGTGGGAAAATGTATTGCTTCATGGTTTTGTGGTTTCTCTCTACTTTTTTTGATTTGTGCGCATCATTGCGTTTGTGGAAGTGTCGCAAAGCACGATTCTTTGGGATGTGACCGTATTCTACGTCTTCTCCGATGCGGATCTCGCGAATGCCACAATGAAGATCGCGCTGTCGGGGACAGGGCATCAAATTTTGAGAAAGTTCTCAGACACTCGCACCGGCCGGCGGCCGTTCCACGACCGACCGGTCCGTCACCGACATTTCGGCCGGGACGGTCGCGAGCCGGCCGCCAGCCGGTATCGAACGGCCGCCAGCCGGTACTCGAACGGCCGCCAGCCGGTACCCGTACGGCCGCCGGCCGGCATGCGTCAATGGCGCAACAAAATAGCACTGGGCCACAGTATTTTTTTCTCTATATACCTTTCATTCAGCTCTGTAACCTTAATATGGGGTGGTACAAATCTATAACAACATACATATTTATTAAAGCCAGAAGGTACTGCAAAGAGACATTGAACAAACAACAAACATTGTCACATTGTACATATATGTATGAAAAATACATTCAAAACTAAAAAGCTAGATTTGATACAACTGGTTCACATATCGTTAAACAACTTTTCCGGATTGGCTAGGCTAAAAGGTTGCATATGTGCTTTGTACTTCTGAATGCCACATTCAACCGTTGATAAGCCGCATCCAATAACCTGTAAATGAAATAATTTACTGACAATTTTTAACTTATACCAGACTTACATCTATGTATAGAGTAGCGATAACGTCTGTTAGCAGAGCAATATCAAAACATATGCGTTCACAGGAGATGGTTAAAACAATGATCGTATCGGTCCCTAGAAAACACTGGGTAGTTTCAATCAAATCTTAGTCAGAGAAAACTTACATCTTTTGGAGTGCTTCGAGCAGCCGTAAGCATCAGATTAGCAGAAATGCGGTAATATGTCACACAGTGACTTAGCAGAAACCAACAGATCAACGATCTTCAGATGAATTAGAATTAAAACTCAGCATAGTAGGAATAGTCCACAATTCGCAGCATTGAGGATTATATAAAGGAGCATTCATTGGCCATATTCGTATTCACGATTAACAGTGTTTCGTAATCACGAATAACAGTGTTAAACTGACAGCGGTCAACCATTCATTGTATCCATCATAAAAGCAAGAGCCCAAATACAATGTATTGCAGCCGTCTCCTAAAAAAACTTGTGGACGTCTAGTTTGTACTTCCTTAGTTCGCACCCAAAAGGTGTTGCGACACTTACCTAGAATTCAAGTCACAGCAAATAGGCATGAACTCACTGACGTTCGGGTTTTTCGCCATTCAAGTCAAAATGAGCAATAATATAGAAAGAAGTGACAACGAACACCATGGAGTTTGATCAAATCTGGAAAGAAATGAATGAAATGAACGGAATCATAATAATGGGCTACATCAAGTATCATCGGACAAGAAAGTGACGCAACCGAAGTAGAAAACCCCAACAATAACAAAGGAAAATTAATAGAGAGAAGTTTTCTGCTTAGCAGACACAACGCGCCCAATGTTTGAAATTATTTTCCTACTGTACGCGCAATCTTGTGCGCTTTCCGAGCTTTTGCACAGCGGAACGGCCGCCGGCCGGCATTATTTACCAGTCCGGTGGCCGGCCGGCGTTTGGCTCCGCCCAAAAGGATGGAACGGCCGCCGGCCGGAAGGCCGTCGTCGAACGGTCGCCGGCCGGTGCGAGTGTCTGAGTTGTCGTAAACGCGATCTTGTCACATTGTTCTTTATTGAGAAAGTTGTTCTAAACGCGATCTTGTCACATTGTTCTTTATTGAATCTTGCACGTGTATCGCATACTTAGCATTCTTTCGACCGGATACCTAACTGACTTCGACCAAAATGACAAATGACGACCAATCTTGACGAAACGTATCAGTACGATGATGTGATGATGCGATATGGATACATAAAGGCAGCGTTTGAGGTTTGAAGGCAACTTTCGATTCAAGGAAGTAACACAGTCCCGTCTCCAGAGCATTTTAAGTGATACGACAAAGACGCTGTAGACCTAGCCTATTCTGTTATTACTGGTAACTTCAGAGAACGCCGATACACTCAAACATTTCTCGATGACACGTATTACGGCGTATTAGAGCGCTTAGGATGCTAACAGTACCGATAATGATTTCCCTATGTGGTATGACAGATGCCACTGCGGAAACATCAAAACGCAGATTTCGTAAGACTCGATTCTATCTTTTTACAATGCTCAGACTATTTCATCTTCTTATAATATCAAGGAGATGCAGAATGAAAAGTGGGAAGGATTACCAGAACAATAGTCTGCGCAGCTGCGCCTACACAAAGCAGAAGTATAGAATCAAATTTGATAGAGGATTATCTGCAAACTGCATCGAATATCGTTAAAGCTTTAATCTAGGATCCAAGAAATTGTTGGCAGAGACATCTGACGTATCTCCATTGAAGTTCTATAGCTGAGATCAAATAGGTGACTTCTTAGGGTCATTCGTTCATACTTATCATACATTGATGCAAAATGCTCTGTTGTCTTCCACGCTCTTTCATTTCCACAGTTTTCCATATACATCCGCTTGGTGAAGGAAAGCAGAGAGTATTTCGTTGTAGATATCGGAGACTTATAACTGTTTTTTTCTTGTTATACGACTCACATAAAATTAGACCATAGCTGATAACCTCAAATTGTTCATCTACTCAACAAGAAAGCATCTGTCGGACTTTGTTCCTGGCTGATTTATATACTACCATTCCCGAGTATAACACACTGTTTCTTTCTCTGAGCTCGATAGCCTAAAAATGTCGCGACCAATGGACTACTTGCTACCCTGATGATCCTCATTCGCGAGCATAGGTGCGATAGGGGGAGCCGGGCTCTCCCCAGGTGAAGGGGGTCTCGGCTGTTCCCGACCTTCCAGGGTGAAGGGGTATGTGAGTCTAGAGGGGGGGGAGGAAGAGAGAAAAGGTAAAAAAAGCGTGGTATGAAGAGCTCCAATTTGTACCTTATTTAGGCACAAATTGAAAAAAATTTAAAAATTTTCAAAAGAAATTAAAAAATTTAAAAAAATTGATTATGAAGATCTGTGCTCCTGTTTCAGCATCAACAAAAAACGAAAGCAATAAGGTTTATCCCAAAAGATGTACAAGTTAGGAACAACTTCAATTTCTGCACATCATCATCAACAATATCACTATCGCTAATGTCAGAGACAACAAGTTCGCTGCCTGAAAAATTTTCTTCTTCCTCCAAAAGGTCATCGGAGTAGAAGTAGAATTGCGTGCAAAAGCGTTCTAAGTCAAAAATGGATTTGAAACTTTCTTCTTCTTCTAAGCGCTTTTGTGATTTTTTTCCTGGCCCTGGTAGCACCAGGAAAGTCAGCAGGTAGGTGAAAAGTTTCTTCATAGCATCTTTTAGGATATTTCAAAAAGTCATACGATAACAGCTTGTCTGGACCACTCATACCAATCCTTTAAATGAAGTTTTTAGATAATAATATGTTTAGTAGAAGTTGACAAACCTTTAATAATTGCTTAGATGCTCCATCGTTGTACGACTTTTGCGTTGTGTTCTGATAGGAGTAGATAGAAAATTTCTTTCTCCACCTCTGCCGTGCTAGTCGGAATGGAAACTAGCTTTGCCAGTAAGTCCATAAGGTTTTTGCGGTAAGTAATGGGAAAAAAGCCAATCGCATATGCTTTCGCAACACGGGAAGGAAATACTGCACACTTTTTTGGGCCTTGTTGAACTCTGGCTTCACCTCCTGTGGCATACGTCCTGTTAGCTGATGAGAAAGCTGCTCAACTTCTTCTTTAACAGCATCTGCGGAATAGCCGAAAAAAGTAGATACTATGCTGCGCGTTGTTTTTTTTTCAATATCATAGGTCATAATGTCACAAGGCGAATTTCCAAAAGCATAAAGCACAGAGTTAGATTCGCACTCCAGTCGGGATCTAAGAGCAGCAGCTATGCTTTGTACTAACACCTTCCTTTTGTTCATATCTATGTTTGTGAATTAAGCAGCCTTGAAATCTTCAGCAACCTGAAGATCAGCATTGGACTTCCTGGGCATTTCCTCATTGAAACTAGGCAATCAGCTTGGATTCCTTATGTAGGAAGTCAGAGAGTTTTGCTCAATTGTCAACTCTGTATCAATGTCGACAACATTTTCGTCGGCGTAAAATTCTCCTTCTGCCTCGCTGTGGAACTGGAACACATGCGAGTCATCTGCGATTTTGTAAAGTATTCTGCCTGCCGTTTCCTCTTCAAACTGCCAACCTTTCCAAAACATTGAGAGAGATTTAATAACATGTTATTCTTCTGAATTTTTTGATTCATTGAAACAACCATTCTCTACAAATTAGGTAAGGTGAGTCTAGAGCGTTTTCACGAAAGTGGCCTTCTTCAGCAGTAGGTTTACAGAGTATAGATTCCAGAAATGGGCGGGTTTTTGTGTGAAGGTGTGGAAATTCACCAATCTCCCATAGTTTTTTGAGTGTGTGCTAATAATGATGGCATATCAATCAAAAGCGCATTTTTTACCAAAAAAAAACATGAACATATAACAACGATAATCACGCTTAAATAGACGCGTTCGCTCACGTTCCCGTTAGTGCTGATAACGATGTCAATCCACAGCACATTTTTTACTATTAACTTGCTCCACCTCGCTCTTATTAGGTCATCCCAAAAGTTTTTGCGCACAATTCTCAAAAATTCATAATTTCTGATTCTTCCAACCGATTTGACTGATTTCACTTTTATGTGAAAGGGTAAGTCATGCTTTTTATAATGACATTCCAGCTGCTTAGTAACGGTCATCTGTTGCATAGATAGGAGCGATAGAAGAAAATCGGTCAAAATTAGAATTTTCTGTGTAGGATCATAAAAAATGGGAGACTTGCAAAAAAAATCGGAGCAGTCAATATTGTAGGTTCTTTCACCAGCTCTTTCTAAATGTGCAAAATTTGCGCCGATTGAGCGTCTCTATGAAAAGTTATGATTACCCTGAAATTGCCAAAATAAACCAAGTTCGCCCTTTCGTATTGCTTGCTCGAAAATCATAATTTTCATAGAGACCCTCAATCAGCGCAAACTTTGCACTGTCAGAAAGAGCTGGTGGAGGAACCTACAATACTGACTGCTTCGATTTTTGTCGCAAGTCTCCGATTTTTCATGGCCCTACACAGAAAATTCAAATTTTGACCAATTTTCTTCTATCGCTTCTATCTATGCAACAGATGATCATTACTAAGCAGCTGAGATGTCTTTGTAAAGAGCATGACTTACCCTTTCACATAAAAGTGGAAGCAGTCAAATCGGTCGGAAAACTCAGAAGCTATTAATTTTTGAAAATCTTTCGGGACGACCTATACAATGTGTTGCCTTTCATGGGTCATCGAAGCAAATGATTTTTAGAGCCGGGAAGCAAAGAAGCCCTAACAAGCTGTATACCATGCGAAAGCTGAGATCATGGAGAATCGTCGTAGACCGTCGACTTTTTTCTAGGTCTTCTGTGCCGCGAGATATGAGGGATTTTATGTGCTTCAAAAATTAACTGATTTTGTGTCCTCACTTTCTGCTCTCCAAATGAATGCTACGAAAAGGTCGACGGTCTACGTTTGTTAATGAAGACTTGCTCTTTAATACAGATAGATAAACAGCAGTGATTAGGTCTTCATTTGGCAGAAATCTGCTGTTGAAAATGACCATGTTTTCAGATAAAATGCGGTGTATCTCTCGGTAGAGGGGGGCTAGAAAGAAGTCGACGGTCTAGGTCGAATCCCCTTTTCCTGAGCTTTCGAATGGTATATAGGTTGCTGGGCGAAAAAACTAACCAGTTTTCAAAAATGGGGTGGAGATATTTACTATTAGCTTGCTCCACCCAGCTCCACTAATGTATTGGCTTTTATCGGTTATCGGAGCAAATGATTTTTAGAGCCGGGAAGCAAAACAGCCCTAACATGCTTTATACCATTCGAAAGCTGAGATCATGGAGAATCGACATAGACCGTCGACTTTTTTCTAGGTCTTCTGTGCCGCGAGATATGAGGGATTTTATGTGCTTCAAAAACAACTGCTTTTTGTCCTCACTTTCTGCTCTCCAAATGAATGTTACGAGGATAAATGAATAATATAAATAAACATAGATAGCGTTCCTTTTGTAAATTTGTGAGTGTACTTGTTGTTTGAGATACTTAGCCTGCAAAACCTTTTAATAACAATCATATTCTCAGAGTACAATACCAATCTCAGTCCAGGTGAAGGGGGTCATCGGGAGTTTGGCCTCAAAGTGAAGGGGGTAAGATCCATCACTCCCCCTAACGCAACTATGTTCGCGACACTCGCGTCGGGGAAGACGTAGAATACGGTCACATCTCGTGCAATGCGACACTTCCACTCTAATCAGAATAAACAGCAACTGAACGCAATGATGCGCACGAATCAAAAAAATAGAGAGAAACCACAAAATCATGAAGCAATACATTTCCCCACGTCAAATGCAATGGTTGGACGTAATTTCGCATGTTTCTGCAGTCAACATTATCGTCCACGGCTAATTTTGATTACGGTAGGTAGGAAGTGCCTTGTGCACTCTATAATTCAGTGCTTGTGGTAACTAACATTTTTGTTTCTTTTCCAATCACAATCTTTTTGAAGGTACTAGCAGGCTAGTTGCGACAGGGCCACCCTCAAATAAGCTACAAGCATGTGCCAATTTTAACTTGGTGAAAGCTTCGCAACCAGCCTGTTGTGCAAATTTGTACCGTCCAATGTGTGTTTTCTGAAAAGAGGAAATTACATTTGTTCTAGCTTCGTACGTCCTTTCAGAAGGATGTCTTCGGACGATTTTTTAACATATTGACGACAACGCAGATTTTTGATTGTCTGCCTTGAGAGCAGACCTCTTACGGACCAGTCAGCATTTTTTTTTGGATGAAACCGCGCATACCGCCGTTTACAGTACACCCACAGTAGGTACTCAGGGCTGATAAAGAAGATAGAGGCCATTTCTAGATTCACAGCAAAAAGAATACTTCTGGAATAAGTTTGTACCAAGATAGTCGTCGTCGTTGACGACTACATGTCACATGCATCGAATAAATACCATATGTCATTGACTTGACAGCGTCAATAGTCAATCGTCAGTTACAGCTACCGAAAGACCGCCACATGCAGACAAAAAAAGACCTCTCTGCCTTTGATGCATACAGAGTGGCCAATTATTCGGAACTGATATAATCTTACCTTGTTGTGTGGAGCCGATTAGAGGCAAATAACGTCTTTGCACAAAACCAGTCTCTCTTCGGCTATTTTCCGAAGGTGTGTCTGTAATGCAAGCTAACTTAAAAAAATCGTATTCACACACCGTCATCTCTGTATCTACTAGCTGTAGTGACCATCCAATTATACCCACCTGGGCTTCTGTTGCAGTAAAGGTTTTGCGCATACTGAAAAGGATGCGAAGTGTAAGTACTTGGACCTGGAGAGTGATGAAGCTGTGCATGGAAAGGCATGCGATGCGGTAAATCTCGTAACGACATCTCGTAGTCAAAACAAGGAACCGTATCTAAACGCAGAGTATTTTCAATACAACAAGAAATTAGAGGAGTTTGGTACAATCCTTTCAAGTAGCAAGCAGAATGGTTTTACATAGTGCTGGCACTAGCTATAAAGCTATCCTACGAAACACGGCAATTTGCTCTGTAGTGATTGTAATTGTCGAAACACTACTATTCTGTGTGTGGACCAAGATCATATCACAAACCAAATGGCTCTAAATTTCACTAATTGGCTGGAAAAAAACCGAAACTCTTTCATTAGATTATTCTGCGCTAAACAGCAGCCGAAGACTCTCTTTTAAAAGAGATAGAAGAGCTGATAAACTCTGGAAAAATCAAGCTGTTCCAAGTTCTATTAGCCGTAACTTCCTTCAGGATGAACATCCTCGAAATCCGAAAACAGCTTTGTGTTCAGCTCGTCAAGGCGAATCTTCCGGTATACAGCATGTTCTTGAAATTCCCAATTTTTTCAAAATTTTCTGCGCGCGTATATTCGTAAGGTCGCAACGCAGCGCACATCAAACTTAAAAGACTCCAATAAGCACTATTGAATTGTGCTGCTTCCGCAGATTACCGAGCGTTAAAGATGAACTGGAGAATCTTCTTCAAAAAAGATAGAAGAGTTGGTGAATTCTGGAAACATCGTGTTGTCTCAAATTTTGCCCACTGTAATCCTAAAATGGGAAGCTCTCCTGCTAAGCAGATGTGATTTTCGTAATCAGCAGGTCAGATAACCTCCATGAGCAAGTTTTCAAAGAAATTCGGGTGATTTGATTTTTTCTTGTTCTACGCCCTGAAGCTCGGCGATGGGTTTTGGTCAAAATGTCGATGATCTTGGATTATAAGGAAACCTCGCTCAAAGAGGTTATCTGACCTGCTGATTACGAAATTCATATCTGCTTAGCAGGAGAGCTTACCATTTTAGGGGTACAGTGGGCAAAATTTGAGACAACACGAATTTTCAGAATTCACCAGCCCTTCTATCTTTTTTGAAGAAGATTCTCCAGTTCATTTTTAACGCTCGGTAATCTGCGGAAGCAGCACAATCCAATAGTGCTCATTGGAGTCTTTTATGTTTGATGTGCGCTGCGTTGCGACCTTACGAATATACGCGCGCAGAAAATTTTGAAAAAATTGGGAATTTCAAGAACATGCTGTATACCGGAAGATTCGCCTTGACGAGCTGAACCAATGCTGTTTTCTGATTTTGAAGATGTTCATTCTGAAGGAAGTTACGGCTAGTAGAACTTGGAACAGCTTGATTTTTCCAGAGTTTATCAGCTCTTCTATCTTTTTTAAAAGAGAGTCTTCGGCTGCTGTTTAGCGCAGAATAATCTAATGAAAGAGTACTATCGAAGAGTGCCCGCCGCAGTCTCCTCTGTGTGATGCTCGTTGCGTTACACCCACGCGAAAAGGCGTCCGTATGCAAATTCAAGATTATTGAAAACAGGATATTGGAGACAACCTGTATAGCAAAAGATTCGCCTTGACGAGCTGAATACAATGCTTTATTCGGATTTTGAATATACTCATTCGGAAAGAAGTTATGGCCCTGCGTAATTTGCGTTATTTACGTGATTTTCGCGAAGTTCCGGGGATGTCGCGAAATTTCCAGAATTTCGCGAACCTTCGTGTGCGACGTTCACGGAAATTTTGCACATTCTGTGAGCGGTATTGTAGTACTTAAAAAAGGAATGACTCAAGCTGCGACCAGCCTCGGAACAGGCATATTTAATTTTCGTTTTTTCTGCGGCCGAAATCGATGAAGTTGGGAGACGTTTTCATCAATGTTGACCTACACACAAAACAGTGGTTTCAGGGAATTTCATCTACTGAAGATGATTGTGATTGCTAAGGTGACTTTATAGCCATAACCAGCACTGTATCGTTTTCTTTGAGACCAACTTGAAGAAGCTTGTCAACCATAAACTCCTTGTCATTTTATTCAGGCGTAGTATCTGAAGCTCATACTCCATTCTTACCTCTAATTCCATAACGGGGCGTATAGCTCTCGCCAAAAATTGGAGGACTCCTTTCTTTATACAGACACAGCTGAAAGGGAGACGAAGTCTTGGATTGTTGAGATGACAGTAACTGCTCCGCCTAAACGCAACCATATGCGATAATTTGGGCTCATGGCAAGTTTTTTAGAGAAGAAATTTTACTATTCCTCGACAAATGAGTTGTTATTATTGAAACAAACCCAAATTAGATGATTGTCATAGCTTTGGGATGTGTTCAATCTCAACAAAAAAAAAACAGTGGACTAATTCTAGGACAATTGGGAATCATACACGAAACTGTGAAATGCAGCCCATACGACAGTTCGCTTTTGATCAATATATCTACAGCAAAGAATAGTAAAAACACTTGAGGACGACTTGGGCTACGCCTCCCCCCAGATGTTCATTTAATTCATTTCAATTCAACAAACCTTTTAATTAACATATAGTTCTGAAAATTTCGTCATGCTGGTGGACCTCAACATAAAGGAAAAGGGAAAAGTTTAGATTATTTTAATTTTAGGGGCGGTTCTTGTAACGAATAAATATCAGCAAAACTTTTTTCGAAGTACAAAAAAAAAGAAGAAAGATTGCATAACAACTTCGGAAAAAGTCTGTGTAAAAGATAAAGAAAGAGTTAGAAGATATATTTTATAGAAAGTGGCTTCTTGATCAGGGCCCGGAGGTCGTCTGGAAGCAGGCTGGACTTCGTTTTTGGAGCAAAAAGCAAAAGGGATATCGTTTTTGCGAAGTCGGGGCCGAGAACCAGGAATAAGCGCCATTTAGTCGAACACAAGCTTTTCGGACAGGTTATCGCACGATTGACATGCTCTATCGTGTACGACGAAAAGTGCGCCTAATTCGAAAGCAAGTTTAAAATAAACAAATTGCTTGTTTACAGTGCATACAGAATCATATGACACCAGAATTGAATTGTATACTTAGAAAATTATTTGCGGAAGGATTATATAAAAAGATTTGAAACCTTATGTGAAGTAATACCTTTCAAAATTAGATCGTCTCCAGATGGCCACCAGACGATCTGAGATCGTCTGGAGCATATATTTTCATCACTTCACATAAGTTTCGAATCTTTTTAGCATGGACGGGTACCCCGGTCAAGAATCATACCACTCCCTGTCCGTCGTTTTTATCCTCTTTTTTTTCGAAAATCGCCTTATTAGATATTGCGCCCCAGCGTCAACTTTTCTGCATCCTCTCCTTTTGAATTTTCATTTTCAGTTTTAGCTTTTTTTGATATTTTGATAATTTCTTCCATTCTTCTTCTTTCTTCTTCTTCTTCTTCTTCTTTCTTCAGCTCGTGATCTATTTTGATCGTTCTATGACCGTGTAGGGCTTTATGAAGCAAAATTCTGTGGATTTTGTGGGGGGGGGGGGTTTGAGAGTTTGAGCTCGCGAGATTCTCAGCTCGCAGCAGGTAAATGGTTTTGTCAAGAACTAAGTGATTATGCAAGGATCCACCAACAATCGGAGGGGAGGAGTAGAGCAAGGGTCAAACGGGACTTCGTAAAATTTTCGAAAGTCAGGGGGTCGTTTTCAAAAAGCCTAGAAACGGACTCGTGGCGGGCCCTGTTCTTGGTGCATCTTAATTCCGACCTGTAGCGGGTCGTGGGCTCCTGCTCCGGCGCTACGACGAGTTCGAGAGAATATGTCGGAGATGCGATAACCACTTGTAACTGCTCTTGACCTAAATTAATATTATTCTTCAAAATGACTTGATAAAACCCTTTGATTCAACTGGCGACGGCTGGAAGGTGGGGCTTCGTGACGTAGTGAAGGCAGCTAGCGCTCGCGACGCAGTCTGCGTTTCTCTCGCGCATGCTTTCTGTTCATCATCTAGCCTTAACTAGGTGACGAAGCCTCGCCTTTCAGCCGCCAAGCCAGTTGAATAAGAGTTACCTGTTTTAAGCTTCCAATATCATTTGCGAAGCACTTTAGTGTTTCCCAAAGGAATGTGCTAACATTAACTAACAAGGGAAGGATACTCGGTCGAAGTGGCCATTTGGAATGAGCTGTATATTAGGAAACCGTCCTCCGTAAGGCAAACTCAAAACTACTTTCGCTAGGTGCCGAGCGGTTTTGTGGGGGGAGTTACAAGGCCATTTTCCTCCGGCGCAGCCAGCGCACCCAGTAATGAGGGAGGCGCTAGAATAACGCAGCAGTGTAGCAGTGGCGCAGTGGCAACGCAGCGGACTACGAAGCAGATGGTCGAGGGTTCGAGTCCTGTTGGTGCTATTTTATTTTGCAGCTCTGTAAAAAGTCTATTGGGTGACAGCAAACGAGAAATACTATTTCTAGGCAGTCGAAACAAGCTATTTACTGCAAAAAAGTCACTATTTTTACAATAAACTATAATCTTCTACAATATGTCAATCTGTGGAGGTTAAGATGTCACAACAATGGATTCAAATAATATACTAACATGTATGGAATACAACCACAAAATGCTCAAAGCGGAAGAGCTTCTCGCAGCGCGCACATCGGATAAAATATAAACGATGACAATCAGCAGCTTCACAATTGCCTATCAAATTCGGTGAAAAACAGTACTGAATAGGAGACTCGAATTCGCCGGGGTGGTTATCAATGTATCCGCTGCATGCCATGGGTATGAAAGGGAATTTTTGAATCGCGGCGAGCAAAACTGTGTGTAAATGAGCGATAGAATCTCAAGAATGGAATCCCTATGATGCAAGTGACAGACTGACATATTGTAAACAATTATAGCTTATTGTAGGAATAGTGACTTTTTTGCAGTAAATAGCTTGTTTCGACTGCCTAGAAATAGTATTTCTCGTTTGCTGTCACCCAATAGACTTTTTACAGAGCTGCAAAACAAAGTAGCACCAACAGGACTCGAACCCTCGACAATCTGCTTCGTAGTCCACTGCGTTCCCACTGCGCCACTGCTACACTGCTGCGTTATTCTAGCGCCTCCCTCATTACTGGGTGCGCTGGCTGCGCCGGAGGAAAATGGCCTTGTAACTCCCCCCACAAAACCGCTCGGCACCTAGCGAAAGTAGTTTTGAGTTTGCCTTACGGAGGACGGTTTCCTAATATACAGCTCATTCCAAATGGCCACTTCGACCGAGTATCCTTCCCTTGTAAGAAACTCTTACTCTCAAATATTAGTACTTCTTGATAATCTCAGGCAAAACTCAAAATTAAATTTATTACTTATTCCGTCAAAGATGATCATGAAAACATCACAAAGTCGGCAAACTCTCCAGGTGGTCGCCAACATTTTTGAAGGTACTTAAGCTTATGAAAAGTCGTAAAACAAAATAGGGTGGATTACGCAAACGTACTTTGGTTTGTCAAAGGAGCAAAGGTCTGTAGTCTACAAATATTATTGTGACTAGGAATAAGAAGCAGGACTCAGTGTAGGTGATGCTTTCTAGAGAGGGCTTATCAGTTGAGGTGTCGCCCCGCGCTGGACCCTGCGTCTCTTCCGCGGAACATGCTCTTCGAGAATTTCCCCAAGGCGAGCATGGGAAAGGCGGAGCCTCAATTGATTAGAAGTGATTAGAGAGCATGTCCAGCGGAAGACACGCAGACTGCAGCGCGGGGGTGGAGATGCTGGTGCACCCGACACCTCAACTGTTAAGCCCTGTATATGTCGTTTTCTGAAAGAAAGCAAAAGGGGACCCGTACAGTTGCGAGGGCTGATTCCCGAATATGTGACAAATTCAATAACAAACAGCTCTAGCTCCTATTGGCTTGAATTAAAGTTCTAACGCAATCTTCCAGCGCGCGGAAATTTAGCCCGTCATAAACACGATTTATGCGTACACCTTTACCCGTGTGCACGCGTCTTAACTTGTCGAAAGAAATCTCTGGGCACAAGATGATAAACGATCGGTTTGTTTCCAAAGCTTAAGCTATAAGGAAATCACCAAATCTGGAGTGTAGCTTCGCGACATGGATGTAAAAGATGAGAAATGATTATAAAAGCGTGATGGAGAAAAACTGTAAGTGTTTTTCCATCTAAGGTTGCTTCGCGCTATTTGGGAACACCCTGAGATTGCGCGTGAGCAAATAGAGTCATTATATTTCCTTTTCTCATATAATAGGTTGGCACATAAGTAATGCAACTTTTTGTATAACTTTTCTTTTTGTCTTGCTAAACTTAGCGCATTCATTTTCTGGCAAGATAAGTATTGTGATGTAAACTGCAAAGCAGACAATTTTCAAATTCTGCCATCTTATGTACCCTCGATATCATCCCATATGTCTTCCCTCAACATGACGTGGATTACGTGGCTTGATGAGGCGCCGCCTCGCCTCGGGCTCGCGCCACGTTGCGAGCGCATCATTTGGCGCGACGTGGCGCTCAACACAACGTGGCGCAGGCTTTTTCACGTTCTTCTTGTTGCCACAACACGCCGAAAATGCGCACGCAACGTGGCGCAAGCCCGAGGCGAGGCGGCGCCTCATCAAGCCACGTAATCCACGTCATGTTGAGGGAAGACATATGGGATGATATCGAGGGTATAATCTATTCTATGACCAGGAGACGCAAAACCGCATTGCGGACATTGTCTTAACAAGTTTGAGTTTGTTCTTCCCTGTTTCCAAATAGTGAATAAACCTGGACGAGATAAATAACAAGTATAAGCCTGCTAAGTACACGATTAGGCTTGTTTAGACATTGCGTGCAATGCGGTCTCGCGTCTCGTGGTCATAGAATAAATGATAAGAGTTAGGTAGGTTTACGGTATAATGGGAAAATTTTTTAGATTGCGTCAGATTTTGCTACCATGGCCTATGGGGGTTATCCAACATGCTGGTCACAAAAACGAAACCCGTTTTGCATTGAAAGGCCTCTTTCTTGAGGTCAAGGAATGAATTTCATCTTAGCGACAAGTGACACCGCACTGGATTACCCTATTGTGCAAAGTTTTAGCGAATTCTGAATTTTCGCGGCTTTACGATTGCCCTCAAAATTGAACGCATTTGACTTGTTCTACTTATCAAAGGCGTCTTCTCTCAATTTGTTTTCAAATTTCACTTCTTTTTTACTGAATCTAATGTGTCAACTTCTAGCTACATGCTGCCTATAATTTCTTATTGTTATGTTTAATTCAGGTTTTTTGCGGCTTCATGTTTGAAAAAAACCATGAAGTCTCGATTTTCAAGGTTTTTCGGGAAAAGTTCATACCATTTCTATTACGTTATCAAATCAAACGGTTTGCACAGAATTGCAGCTTACTTCACAGTCTACATGATGCCAAAGGAGAGAGTGCTATATCAAATAAGAAAAAGTATGGGAAAAGTTACAAAACTTATGTGCCAGCCCAATAATTACAATTCTTTGAATAGATTTTTTTCAGCTAAAGATCACATATGCTCCGTTCTGCTGCAGCCTTTAATGATTTAAAAATAGACTTTTGTCATCTGCTATTCTATCTTTGATTTTTCTTGTCTTCTTCACTTCTTCACGTAAAGCTCGCTGCAGATTACTCTTGAGCCGTACTTCCACAAATATCACAAAAGGTATGTCGTAATCTTTCGCAGTGTTAAAGGAGACCACGAATGCGACCTGGTGTTAAACCCTGATTGAGGGCGATGCTTTCCGTTTTCGGCGTTTCTTCTCAGATTTGAGAGAATTTATAGTAAGTGGCTGACAAGGAAAGGATACTTAGTCGAAAGCACCAATCCAAGGGAGACATATATCATCTGAAAGCGCTTGAAACGCTGATTCCAACTCTATAGTTTCTAGCTGCGGAACGGTTTTGTAGAAAGAGTTATGAGGGGTGTTTCCCTCTGGGGTTGAGGCGCCCTTCAGATGTCGGCTCTTGTCTATGAGCATTATAGAAACACAAAACGGTGTAATGGTAAGTAATCTGAATGAAGATTACAATAAGGATTATAATACTCATAATACTTTGGTTTGTTTAACACTTCTAACTTCGATTAGCATCAATATCATCAGAAATGTCAGGCTTTAGGGCTCCAAAGCCATTTGGAAGCTCAATTCTGCAAAAACTGCGATAAAGTTGTACGAGAAAGGATTGAGATCTTGACAATGTTCCTATAAAGCAAGTTACTTACCACTAGGCCAGTTGCCACCAGTTGGTGCTCTCTACAGTTCTAATAGATAAGGGAGACCCGCTGGGGGCGCCTTAACCTCAGAGGGGGACACCCCTCATACCTCCTTCTACAGAACCGTTCCGCAGCTAGAAACTATAGATTTGGAATCAGCGTTTCAAGCGCTTTAAGATGATATATGTTTCATTTGAATTGGTGCTTTCGACTAGGTATCCTCTCCTTGTGAGTTTCATCTATATCCATAAAAATGTTTATACGCTCTTTATAATGTGCGTACTACAATCCTTTGGATATGATTATACATTTCTGCTTTTCATAATACTTGATTCTCGACGGATATCAAATAGAGCTCAAAAAGAAAAAGCAACTTTTTCGCACTTTTAGCCAATTTCCATCTATCCCAAGCTTTAGGCATGGGAAAACAGCCACTGTATAGTTATACGAAATTCTGTTGCAGAGATTATTAGCGCAAGCACGAGCTTAGTAGGAGTTTTCGAAAAGAAAAGCCTTCCTGCCAAAAACTTCGCCATAAATTGGCTTCACAGTTCAAGTGGATCAAACTTGAGTATTTGAAAGCCGTCTTGCGGACTTGCTTTGTACTGCCGAGCAGTAATTTCTGGTTCGATTCTAAGGCATTTCAGCAACTATATAGCAGATGCAACTTCTCACTTTCAAGCAGCAACATTTCATGGCTGTATTTGTCGCGGATTCGCGACTTCCTTCAAAGGAGGCCGCCGCCGCGCTGCGAAGGGGTCCCGAAACGCTGTCCTCGCGCTGCTCCCGCCTTCCCACCGCTACTGCCGCAACTTTCAAATCAGTCGTCAATTTCGTTACCTTGTGAGCGGTTGGGTCCCAGTTTCTGTTTACACATGTCGATCGATGCAGCGCCGTCTCCAACTCACGCGTCATCTACATCCGACACGCCACGGAGGACAGGCAACCCCGCAGATGAGGTAACCCCCTGCGCGCTCGCGCCTGGCATACGCCGGCGACACCGCCACGGGAGGTTTCCGATGTTGTCGGCCCCTAGGTTAACATCGGGCTGGTTGTGCCCCACCCTTGTGTTTGAGTTTAGGGAATAGTTGTGGATAAATGGTGGGCATTTCACACGTGTGATTTGTTTTGATGCGGTGAGCCACAGCTCGGCTGTGGCTCCGGGGATACCTCATGTGTCATGTCATGTTCATGTGTATTTTATAATCACGCCTAGTGGGATAGATCGGTCAGAAGGCAGACACAATCCTTGGTAGTGGTGCCTTGGTTATAAGTATCGTGCCCCAACTGTCGATAGTTGGGAGTATGAGTCGAGTCGCAGGTTCGAGTAACTGCTAAGTAGGCTGGTGGCAAGGGCCTCTATGTGTGCATGGCATGTTGTGTGGCAGGCGGAATTCGCATTCTCACGGTAATGCCACCACAATCTACGCTATGTCCTATCCCGGATGGGACCCCTAACTTCTCTCGCCGATGCAGGAGAGCCATAGTACCACTGACGTTGGGAGCTGGGGGCCCCAATCCGCGACAGTGTTTTGGCGAAATTAAAATTATGCAACGTACATTTTCTGTGGCTCACAAAAACATGTCAATGATTCTTCGCCTTCCTCAGTGCTTGCCTCGTCAGCCCGTGGGCTCGACACTTGGTTAGCTTCCTCGGCTGCCCTTGCAGCGGCCACCAACTCGTGAAGGCCACCGTCAAATAGACTTCCAATAGTAACCTGAATTTTGCCTTTGACAGGGAAATTCTTGCTCACTTAATATTCTGGGTGAGAATAATTTTAGGTGAGTCGTTAACTGAGAGGCAATTATAAATGAAGGGATTCGGAGGATTTGGGACAATCTACACGCTTTCTACGATGAAGCAGGGGGCTGCAAAAAACAGCGTCCTCTTATTTTTCTGTCTCTTTAACTAGTTGATTTTATGCACATTGCCGATATGTCGTATCCTTAGCTAATTTTAGTTAACAAATTTGTTTGATAGATGCTGATGTGAAGGAGGGTCATGTAATTCGTTGAGGTTCAAAAAATCTCAAATCTACAAGAAAGAGCTCAGAGTACCTGAACCTTACAACGGTGCCTTAAGAATGAAAACGATGTTAGGAACAAACCTCTGCTCTATTCCTTTTCGCTCGGTAATTTTCAAGAATCAGCAGCCCAGCATAGACTTTCCCCACGGTTAGCCTTTGCAAGCAAAGTTCTGCAGAAAACTGGTTTTCTTTATGAGGTTGAAAGTCAGTAGAGCCTTTACGATGATCAGGTGGTATTAGTAGATCGATCATGTCTTTCGTCGCCTGCAAAGGCCACATCTTCTTGAGAGACTTTTTCAGTTCCCTGTCAGCTTCATCCATCTCCTCCACTGAAAAATGTTGGCACTTACTCCAACAAGAGCATGCATGAAGGGCAACAATACCGGGTCTCATTTTGATGTTTAGACTCTCTCGAATTAGAGCGAAAAGTGTTGTAGTGAAGTGAACTGTCCCATCTTCTGCTACTGGCATGTTCATGCGTATTAAATGTTTGTAAGCTAATCGGTAAGGGCAATTTCGACCGAATCCGACTGGTGGAGCAATATTCCGTAGCATGTCGTACATTTCCGTGTAATGAATTCTCCCGCTCAAACTCAGAAATAGCATTAAAATTTTTAAGTAACGGTGTGCTACTCACGTTGCTGCAGGATCGTAGTCTGCCCAAACTCGAATAAATTCATCCAGATGATGAGGACCAAGGATTGATGGATCTCTAGTAAGATAATCGAAATTATCCATAATAACAGCAACGAAAAGATTCAGCATTAGAAACGACGAAAGGAAGACAAAGGATGTGAAGTAAGCATAACTGATATTGCTACCACATGTCTGACCCTAAATGGGACTGAAAAGACAGAAAGAGAAAAACAGCAGACTTCGAGGAGCCCTAGCTACCTTGGCGTAGTTTATCTCAAGATGTCCCGCTCGAGCACACTCTTTTTGAGCAGTGCAAGCCATCATGATATCCTGCCAACCTTCGCCAGTTGCGCAACTGAAAAAATGTCGAGTTTAGACGTAAGTCCCTTTTTGTGAAGTTTCGACTTTACCAGTTTCCGGCTACATTTCTATTAAAAAAATTTACAGTTTTTCCCACAAATAATGGTCATGTCAACGGGGAGTACGAGGAAGAGAGAACAGGAAGGCAGTTTTGAGCTTGAAGCCATACAGCAGGGAAAGGGGAGCGTTTGGAAGAGAAATGCAGGCAATGAGTGAGTTGGCAAACACTCTCTACAAATTGGAGAGAAGTGTGTGTATGTGTATGTGTATGTGTATGTGTATGTGTATGTGTATGTGTATGTGTATGTGTACGTGTGTCTGTGTATGTGTACGTGTGTATGTGTATGTGTATGTGTGTATGTGTATGTGTATGTGTATGTGTATGTGTATGTGTGTGTGTGTATGTGTACTCGGAAAGATTCAATTGTAGTTGGTGGGGGGTGGCCCGAAAGTGAGCTAGGTTGGGCTCCATCGCACTCTAGCTTCAAACGAGTGGACGAAAAGCGAATGAAAAGACTACCGAAATAGTAGGATCAGTGAGTTGAAGAATGATTGGAAATTGTTGTGACGGTTGACTTCAAATGCTGCGTTCAACTTGATATTACCAAACACCTGAAATCAAAGTTTTACGAATCTTAAACTCAAAAAAGAATGAAAACCTGCATTCCTACGATTGCGTAAATGAAGAACATTATTCCGATTAACAAACAGACGTAAGGGAGAGCCTTAATGTGAGATGTAACATGAAGTACATACCATTTGATTAAATGGATTGTCGGCTGGAAGTCGACAGCTGGCATTGCTGCCTGCGTCTCTCGCGAGCGTGCTCTCTGACATTCCCTAGCCTTAATTAGGTCGCGAAGCCTCGCCTTCCAGCCACCAATTCCGTTGAATCAAAAGGTACGCTAAGTACTTTTGGGTTGAAAAAAAAACGCTTTTCATTTCCTAGTCATGGCATCGCGATTAGACAAAATTTAAAAACGTGGTGGACTACCCTTCGATAGAGCAAAGCTCAAAATGGCATTACTGCTTCTGCACCATGATTGTACCATGTGAAGTTCGAAAACGGAATCCAAAAAGTTCCAAATGGCCGAAAAATCAAAAAAAAATCGTATCTCCGTCCAAAAGAATTTCTGTGGATTTCCAACTTGCTCGGATATGCTCACCCAGGGCCCGGCACGAGGTCGGCAAATGACAAGCTGGAAATCGTTTTGGGGCCAAAAAGCAAAGGGGAAATCGTTTTTGCGGGGTCGGGGGCGGAGCCCCGGAAAAAAATTGGTAGTTCATGCTCGCTACTTATCTTGACATGTTATGTGCCTCAACAGGCGAACACTGGAGTTCGCGCGCGTCAAACCGCGCCGTCGCTAATTGCCGCACGCGCGACGTCGCCCAAGCGATGCTATTTGTAACAGCATGCATGACTAGTTCTCAATGTATGTGTAACGATATGGCACCAAATTTTGTATGCGAACGGAGAGAGGCTAGTGGAAACATAGTATGAAAATTTATGAAAAACTTATGTGAACGGAACGAGTAATTAGCATTTTTTCCGAGAATTTCGAAAAACTGGTAAATGAAGATGTGAATTCAAACGGCTCGTTTGGAACACGCAGATGAACGATATGGCATGGAACTTGGTAAGTATATGCACACGGACTTGCAGGGCTTAACTGAGGAGTTTCAATGAAAAATTATGTGACTGAAGGTTGTGGCAAACTTTTTTCTGAATATTTTGCGCTACCAAAGAAATGGAAAAATGACTCGTTTGCAACGCAGAGGTAACGAAATCGCGCGGGATTCGGTGTGTGTATGCGCAGTAGGACTAAGTAACTAAGTGTGAAATATTATGAAAAACTTATGTGAATGAAAAGTTTCCTTAACTAATTTCCAAATTAGGTCGGCATTTGCCGACCTAATTCCCACCTGAGGTCGGCAAAACTCTCAGTTCACATAAGTTTTTCAAAATTTTTACATAAATCTGTTGTACACATAAAGTTTACTACATGGTGAAATTTTGGTTCCGAAACTCCTCCTCTTGACCTTGTTAGAGCCCAAAATCGCATCAGCAGCCTAGCTTTTTAAGATGGAAAGCGCGCTCCAGTCAATCGATACGCGCGGGAGCGGCGTCTCTCATTCCTATGACTGCGTTTCTTTGATATTTTCTCATTCCTTAATCATTTTCTTGCTTATTTTTCTTCCTGTTTTCTATCTTGATCCAGCTGAGGAGTAATTTGAGGAATTTGAGCAATTTGGGCGCTTTTGAGCGCTTTTAGGCGAAGTGTGGCCGGTAATCTCGTCGCACAAGCAAACGTCATTTTTGGGCTCAAGGGGGTATTCGTACAATTTATTGGGATCAAAGGGGAATTCGTTTTGGAAAACCCCGTTTGCCCACCTCGTGCCGGGCCCTGTGCTCACCCCCTATCAACATTCATATGCGCAAGTGCTGTATTTTTTCCTTGACTAGATATCGAAAAATTGGAAATATTCAGGTTTCTGCCGAAGTGATGCTGGGCCGTTTCTGGTAAGTAATTCTATACTACTCAACTTGGGAAGTAAAAGCGGGAATTTTCAGCCTTTCAAAGTTAATTTTCGAGAAATGTAGAGTTCAATTTGAGGAATGGAAGAAAATAAGCTTAATGCGATATTTCTCGGGCAGTGACTCTTGTCAAAGGCTGAGAATCTATGTTTGTACTTCCTGTACTCAAAGCTAAAATGAGTAATGTAGATCTTACGCGGGAACCACAGCATCGCTTTGGCAGAAGCATGAAAACTTCTTTTCGATGTCTAGTCATAAAAAAATACAGCATGTAACCTTTGATTCAACTGGCTTGGCTTCGGGAAGGCGGGTCTTTGTGACTAATTAAGGCCGCTCGCGGACGCGACGCACCTGCGTCTCTTTCGTGCGGGTGCTCTCTGATCACCAACTAGCCTCAATTAAGTCTCGAAGCCCTGCCTTCCCGAAGCCAAGCCAGTTGAATCAAATGGCACATATGAACGTTTAATGAAGGGTGTATGCCCCTAGACGGAGATACAAACTTTTTGATTTTTCGGCCATTTGAAACTTTTTAGAATTCATCTTATTTCATGCGGATGCAAAAGATGCAAAAGCAGTAATGCCATTTTGTAGTGCTTGCTTTGCTCTATCGAATGCTATCTAACATATTTCTGGAATCTGCTTTATTGCAATGCCATGACAGGAAGATAAAAAGCGACACTATACTACCTTATCTTACCTTGATACTTTGTACGAATGTCCACAGAAGTATACGGATTGTGTAACCTTGCTGCAGAAGTCTAATGAGTCTGGCAGCGCGAAACAGACGAAGGAACCCTAGCGAAACGAAATGCCCTACAAAAACTGCGAATAGCTAAAATCAAACAAAATGGACACAGAAGAAAAAGAAAAAGCAGACTTTGAGAAGCATGAAAATGCTTGTACCTCCAAATTCTGTCACGAGAGCATCAGTGATAGAACCGACAACTGTAACGAAGTCAAATCTATTCCAACCATCTCGAAAATAATTCTAGAATGCACTACCCTGCGCTAGTATTCTGTATTATTCTTAAGTAAATTAGCTTACTCTAACACCGAATGCCAATATCTTCAGAACGGTTTCGACAGTGAAAACAGCTGTGAGGGCAGTGTTGAAGAGCCTGGATTGAAGACTAATAGTCTGTGTTATAGTTACATGCATATAATCTATACATATATAAAGCTGAGTGTTGGCAAATTGTTAGTCGGTGTGTTTGTTCTTTATAGAAACTTTTGTGTGTAGACCAATCAGCGCGAAACTTTGCACACATATATTTTCGAAGCGGCCCACCCCGTAGGCTATTTTGCGCTCCGAAATTCCCGCTTTTTATTAGGTTGTCAAGAAAATAATGTCGTTTTTTATTTGCTTGCTTCAACAAAGCAACCAGACTCAGCCCAACAAAGGGTAATGGGTATTGTTCGATAGAGCAAAGCTAGCTCTACAAGATGGCACTCATGATTTTGTGCCAAGCTCGATCCACGGAAAGTTCGAACTCAAAATCTGGAGATTTCCAAATGCGTAAAAAATTGAAAAAAATCAGATCTTCGTCCAAACAAATTCTACGGAACTCCCACTCGCACACCTCAATACTTCCGATATGCGATACCCATATGTGCTGTTGCTGCTATTTTTCGTTAACTAGAAACTGAGAAAACGAAAATTTTCGTGTTTTTCTAAAAGCAATGCTGAGCCGTTCTTGCATATGTGATTCCATACTACAAGCCTAGGTAAGTATAATTGTAGGTTTTCAGCCCATTCCGAGCAGTAGTTTTCGAGAAATGTCGCTTTTAGCACTGAAACTGAAAAGAGGATAGCTTATTTCGATATTTCTTGGAAACTAGTGCTCGAAATGGGCTATAAACCTACAATTATACTTACCTAGGCTTGTAGTATGGAATCACATATGCAAGAACGGCTCAGCATTGCTTTTAGAAAAACACGAAAATTTTCGTTCCCTCAGTTTCTAGTTAACGAAAAAGTGCAGCAACAGCACATATGGGTATCGCATATCGGAAGTATTGAGGTGTGCGAGTGGGAGTTCCGTAGAATTTGTTTGGACGAAGATCTGATTTTTTTCAATTTTTAGGCATTTGGAAATCTCCAGATTTTGAGTTCGAACTTTCCGTGGATCGAGCTTGGCACAAAATCATGAGTGCCATCTTGTAGAGCTAGCTTTGCTCTATCGAACAATACCCATTACCCTTTGTTGGGCTGAGTCTGGTTGCTTTGTTGAAGCAAGCAAATAAAAAACGACATTATTTTCTTGACAACCTAATATATTGATTTATCGACTTTGAAGAATATTGAACTCTTATCAATACTATCAACCACATACAACTTTCGTGTAAACAATAGCGGTAGAAGTCATTTCTACTCCGCGATGAGTGAGATGCAGTAATTCAAGGCGATGCGATTAGGAAGTTCACCATATGTTGCATGAGAAGAGAAAAAAAGCCAAAACGCAGTGTGTTGAGCTTCAAAGGTTGTGCGCAAATTGCGCTTTGTTGAGCCAGTTAAATCTATGCGGGAGACGCCGGGCATATCAGCTAGACGAAAATAAGTTGTGAAAAGTGAACTTTATGAAAACTATCATTTTTACGTACTCATATTTGCTCCCTGCCTCAACAACGTATAAGAATATATACTTCCACAACGTAGGATATATCTTATGTCAATGCTTATTGAGTTGCATTCTTAGGCCCGTATGCGTTAACATCCCCGCCGGGGAGTTTATCGCAGCTCAAAAAAAAAGCTTCGTATTCTGAAGTGTGAGATATCTGATAATAAGCTGTCTATTCATCCCAAATTATTCCTACTAACAACCAGGGCACGGCACAGGTGGCTTACCAAGCAGGCTGGATATCGTTTTTGGGGGAAAAAGCAAAGGGATATCGTTCTTGCTATGTTTCGATCTGCCGCCCCAAACAAGCAAAGGGCTTGTTTACAGCGAAGTGAAGATGAAATGATACCAAAATAGGGGTGTAGATGGGCAATGGTAAGTTAGGGCTAAGTATGGAAAGTTATGAAAAACTTATGTGAATGAAGGCGTGCTCTACTTTTTTGAGTTAGGTGGCTTTCAAGCCACCTGGAAGCCATCTGAGGTGGCTTGAGAAAGAAAAAGTTATAAACTCTCCCTCGCATAACTTTTTTACTTTTTCTTAAATAAATTTCATTCCTATCCCAAATCCTACAAATTGGCTCCCAAACCCCCTCAAACCCCCTCCTGCCGCTTAGTTACAGCCTCTTGGAATTTTTAAATGGCAGCGGCACCGCTACTCCAGCGCGTAGTGCTGCTCGCAGGATCATCCCGCCAATCCGGAATATACGAATATGGAAGAGTTGTTTGACGCTATTTTTGGCGTCTTTTTTTTGTTATGCTTTGTTCTTCCTTTCCATGTATTGGGTTGTTTCAAAAGTTCTACCCGTTTTCGAACTTTGACTTTGATCCATCATAACTCTTCTCAGAAATAACTATTAGGGTGATCACTAAAAAATGGGACACCTAGGGAATAAATGTAGATTTCTCAAAAAAGAAAAATGATTAAACTTCCCAATTTTGATAGATGTTAGAATAGATTATTCTCTTTCAGAAAATACCTATATAAGGTCAATTACATAACTAATAATTTTTATAGTGGCTGAAATGCAAAGTTAGTCACTTTGACAAATTATAAACTTCGAGCAGTATCTGCGCAGTGAAAAATGCGAAACCATCCAAAGTATTACTGCTGCAATGCGTGAAGGTACAGTCACCAGATCCACGATGGGTTGCTGGTGTAAACTTTCAAATTCAGGAGATATGGCCATTAGCAGCTTTGAGATGAAAGATACGTGCTATTCAATGCTTTGCAGGTGAACGCATTTTCTACAGGTACCATCTGAAAGAGCTTTTTACGCTCTATCCATCCATATGCAATTTACCTCACATTTTATCTACCTTCGGAAAATACAGATTGAAACTTGATTTACTGGTTTTTGTTGCGCCAAAAAATCGCGATTTTCCAGGTGTTTCGCTTTTTTTACCCAGAAATAGGAAGAAATTCTGTACGTTTCATATACTGTTTAAAAGAGCATGAACAGCTCTTTCGAATGATATATCAATTGCTCCATAACTTTGCGGTATGGCAGCGCAAGAATGAGCGAGGTTCAAAAAACCCTGTTCGAGTTCTTCAGGGCGCCACGCGTAGGGTTGTGGGAGAAGAGCGTTGACGTTTTGCCAGAATAATAGGCGAAGGTCGCTTATATAAGCGACGTTTGCGTTGCAGCCTGCTTGTTGTTGACCGAAACAAAAAATCTCAAAATTTGACAAAAATCAAGCTGTCCCATTTTTTAGTGATCACCCTAATATATATGTTTTGAAAGGAATTTCTTCTTTTGGCTGTAGATTTCACGGCAACAAAGCAAAGACGAAAACTTTTACATTTGTTTCGCTGTCTTTTTAATGTAGCAACCACACAGCGAACAAAGATCTATGAAAAAGAAAATCTGCCTGAAAAACTAGAAGAAAAGAGCTTTCGATCTTTGTGATTGCTATAAACTGTATTACAATCTGCAAATCTTTGGCTATTCTGAGCACTCTTTAAGATTATTGCAGTAACAGTGGAGAAGATTTTATAGGCGAAAATCGAGGAACATCCCCTTGTAGAAACCTTCACTTTGCACAAACATAACTTGATTTGGAATATAGCTGAGTTGCATAAGCACTGCTCACAGTGTAGTCCATAGTCGACTGAGCAGTACCGCTAACTTTGGATTTGGTCAAACTCCTTCATAAAAATTTTGTGCTGAAAAATCCGAAAGGACCCACTTATTTTGCTCTTTCCGAGGCGGCAAAAAATGCAATTTTCTGACATTTTTGATTTGTTCGCCGTTGACAAACCAGGAAATCTTTTCGTTTTTCTAGTAGCAGTTGTTCTAGCTCTAATCTTACTACACAGAGTAAAAGTTCCGCGATTGCAATATCTTTATGATTTTTATGCGACTTGAAGGGACCATAAAGACAGGTTATGTTTGAGCTAAAAGTTTGTAGGTTCAAAATTTTTCTGAAATCACATCTCGATGAGCGTTTCGTAGCACAAGTCTCCAGCAAACACTATATATGTTTTGAAAGGAATTTCTTCTTTTGGCTGTAGATTTCACGGCAACAAAGCAAAGACGAAAATTTTTACATTTGTTTCGCTGTCTTTTTAATGTAGCAACCACACAGCGAACAAAGATCTATGAAAAAGAAAATCTGCCTGAAAAACTAGAAGAAAAGAGCTTTCGATTGATTTAAATATTGTTTATGAAAAATGGTTTTTTCCTCCAAAATCGGCAGTTTAAAAAAGGTATCGAAAACGGGTAGAACTTTTGCAACAACCCAATATTTTCTCTTCTAATATCTGATGGCGGATGTCGTACTTGTGATGTCAAAGGGGCATCGTTCTTGCAACTTCGGAAAGCTATTTCGTGCCGGGCCCTGCTAACACCTATGAACGTGTCTGAAATGAGGGAGAAGTATTCCCTGATGATTCGCGGCGGCTGAAGGCCTTTTTTCCTTTATTTTTTCGCAAGGGTAATGATAACAACCTAAAATTTTACTGCTTATGTAGCCCAACAGTGCTATGTTTCCGAAACATCGAACCGAAATTTTCGATAAACCCCTGATTTCAATGCTTAATCGCAAATTCCATAACATACGTTAGGTGTTTTTATCAGAAACATTAGCAGTATTGAACTAAATAATCAGTGTAATGGAATGTTTTCATGACTCTGAAAAAAAAAGACTTTGACTTTAAAGAAACGATGGTCGGCCGCCGGGGAGCATCAGGGCATCGTACAAACACCTGGAAAGCGCGGCCTGTACTAATTCTTTAGCTCCATTCAGATATGTTTATAGTGAAGGGTAGTACGATTACTTACAATGGATCAATAGCATGAAATCAGATATCTATAGCTCAGAATAAAGCTTTTTTTGAGCTGCGTTCTCCTCTCCGGGAGACATTAATGCGAATAAGATTTGTATACCTGAGAACTTCTTCACAAAATTCGGAATTTCCATGAAACTTCATCATCAGGATGATGGTATTGCAGCAGATCATTGCCATAATGAAGTACTCGAAAGGAGCTGATGTTACAAGTTTCCAGATGCGATATCTTACGGAGTTCTTGTCTTCAGGCACAAATAGTGACCGTGGGCGAGCATTCAACACAAAGTCAATGCACTGTTTCTAAGGTAATAACCTTGATACTTTAACGGGCAACCAAACTAAAACTTGGTTACCTGGTTCTTGTCTAAATCGCCTTCAGCCAGTTCAATCTCACCCTGAAAAACAAGCATGAGATGAATGTAATGATTTATCTGAGACATTTTATAACCATATGATGCGTTACGCACCTGTTCTTGGAATGTGATTACGATCAAAGCCACAAAAATATTGACGAAGAAGAACGGGAACACAATGAAGAACATCACGTAAAACAAGGCGACCTCCGCATGATAGAATGGACTGGGCCCTTGATCCTTATATGTCGCATCCATGGAATTTTGACGAATACCAGGCCATCCTTCTCCTGTTGTCACCACGAATAATGTGAGCATGGCGTTGATGGCATTATCATAATTTAACGGCCTCAGTAACCACTTCCGCTGCTCGACACGAGGTGGATCATTCTGAGTTAGATAATCTTACCTGACACTATGCAAGCTGTATAGTTGAACAGAGACTTTACCTGATTGTTATATACAAAGAATTGTCCTTGACACTGATGTGCAAAGTGTTTTGTTTTGTCGGTGCAATAGAAAAATTTTCCATTGAAAAGCTAAAAACACTCTATTGCTGTGTCTTCTATTCACCGCAACCATGTAGATGATTTTTACACAACCGGCCAAGTTTCGGCTTTAGCTTCGTCAGAACCTGGAAGGTCGAGTGTATAAGCGAACAATCTCAAAGAACAGCAGACAACGATCAATCGGACGCCAACATCGGAACTCGAAATAACATTCAGTCCGTGACCAGTACGAAAGCCAAAATGGAATAACGGACAGCCACAACTTACCTCAGACGGCATGACAGGAAGTGCGTTGATCATCGACTGTAGGAGATGTACCTCCTTTTTTATAGTGTCCGGGTGACTGATCCTTATTTCAAAACCCATAGAGGGGCCACAGTCCGCAGAACAAATGTATACAGGAGCTTTTGGTAGCATTTTATGCAGTTTTTCATGCTCTTTTTGATGGTCATCTCTTTAATGCAGATGATGCAACGAGCTCTCAGAAAATTGCTATAAACTGCAACTCATGCTTTTTAACAAGGTCAGGTTCAGCTATTTTTCTAAATTCTCATACTGATTTCCCAAAGAAGTCCAAGTGAGCTGTCGATAGAGCAAACAAATTAGGATGCAATACAATTTTTGTTCGTTCCACAGCTTACTTTGAAAATTTTTTTAAAAAAGTTTTTCGATGCTATCAAATTCCATATTTGGGCAACTTAAACCTCATAGAACAACAGCCGGCGAGCAACTCGGGTGTTATTCGACGCAGCACTTTCTCCTCTTTCTTAGACATGTTTTTTGTCCCTGATTCGAGAAGTCTTGGAGGATAAAATCGACAAAATTCAGGTTTTTCAAGAAACCCTAGGCTGTACGCGACAAATTAGAAATTAGATATTTTGAGCCTCGAAACGCTCAACTGTTTCGTAAAATTAGTGCTAAATCCTAATCCACTTTAAAAGTATCAAAGATCGAGAGTTTAGTGAAGTTTGACGAGTCTGCGTCTGGTATGGAACTTCTGAAATTCGACGGTGTTGTTCAAAATTGTGTCAAAAAGTTATGGGGAGCCCTGGGAAGGAGATTGAAACTGTTTTGTATCCTACTTTCTTTGCTCTATCCGCTGGTCACTTGGACTTCTTCGGGGGATCAGTATAAGAATTTAGAAAAATAGTGGATCTTGACCTTGATAAAAAGCATGGGTCGCAGTTTATCGCAATTTTCTGATAGCACATTGTTTCAACTGCTAAACAAAGATAACCACTTGAAGGAGAATAAAAAAACTGCATCGAATTCTATCAAGAGCTTCTGTTAACCTTTGTTCTGCGGATTGTGGGGTTTGTTAAAAAAAAAGCGAAAATACTTTTGGGACGACCTAATCTAAACAAATTCAAAACAAAAAGTAACCAAGTTGAAAATATAGAAAATTATTTTAAAAAAAGATTCAATAAAAAACTGGAACCTCATTTATATGAAGTTAAACCAAGAAATGAACAAGGATAGTAAGTTCCAAGTTTCCTCTTTTGTTAACCTCGGCATATTTCGATGTGTTAGTAGGTTAGTAGGTTAGTAAGCCGAGCGAGGTTAGTACTTTATTAGTTAGTGGCGGCCTGACGTTTCGACTGGATCGTCTTCTTCAGAGGCCTAAAGCGGTAAGAGATCAATGATTTTATGCCTTACCCATACCTTCGATAGTCTAGAGACAGGGCGCCAAAAGTGAAGGTTGTTTGAACATCTGACGTCACAAATGGTGAAGGTTGTTCAAAGAAGATCAGAGAAGAGAATATGACGTAAAACAGACATAAAAAGCAAAAGAAACGGCTGTAAACCGGATAAAAACGCTGCAATAAGATTTGAAATCTTTCATTTGGCGGCCTTACAGAGTGCAAGTTTTCGCTCCAGGACCAGCAATTCGCAACACGGGGTTTTGATTTTTGATGCGTCCTTTAAATTTTTACCCCCGCGCCGTCCCTCTTGTACCCTGCGACGTTGTCTGGTTTCTTCCGCTCACCATTCTGAGCAAGTATCGTCCAAGCTGGAGAAAATTCGTTGCGAAACTACTGGAAAAGAATAAGGTAAAGAAAAACGCATTTTTTAAATAATTTCTACAAAAAAAGCGGCATAAGCAAAAAAATAAGCTCGGCGACGCTGTCTACATTATAGACAGAAACAAGTCCTATCGACTGCACAAAAAAACTGCGTGAAAAGAGTCAAATTAGGGAAAAAACGAGAGATTTTCAAAAACAAGGTTTTTGCCGGATTTCTTGTTTAAATCATAAAAAGGAGTCCTGCGACGTTGTCAGCGTGAAAATAGAGATCAAGAGCTTCAAAATGATATATAGCTTGCTAAAATTGGGTTCGAAACAGCGAAGAAAAGGGTACCAGAGCCAAATGCCCCGCGCCCCGCGCTTGGGGTAGCGAGGTAGCGCGCAGCGCGCGGAGACGCAGACGAGCAGCGGAGAGAGACCAGAGCCGGCGGGGCATTTGGCTCTGGTCATTGATCTCCGCGGGGTCATAACGAAACCCTATAATATTATATATCGTTGTGATCCTCATGACACGGCCAGGAGCACTGACAACGTCGCGGGTCTTGAATCTCACTCCATAACGAGATAGACCGGCATTTATGTGGCGACTCTCTGCGCAAGATTTCAGCGCAATTTCTCGTTTTTGTTGAACTCCAGCGGCTTTCATGAACCTCCAACGCTCAATCGCAGTCTATAGAAAGGTTAACTGATAAGTTTTATCCTAATTTCTAACTGAATTTTCGAAGAAAAACCCTCTTTTCAGCAAAAAAGGCCATGAAAACGCAATCTTTCGGTTTTTTGAGCTTTTCTTTGGATGTCACTACTATATGCCTCATTCACATTCATCCTTACATAGTTAGTCATTAGTTATGTCATAATATCCGGGGCTTCGCCCCGGATGACTTGTACTCCTCTCCAGGTGAAGGTTGTGTCCTCTCATGACACTCAAAATGAAGGTTACCAGAGTACGTGGCTCTGTGTATCGAAGGTATGGCCTTACCCCACCAGAAACCTCTTCCATCCTGGCTAGCCTCGAATTCACCCCCGAATGCTACAAACGAAAATACGCAGAAACGTGAAAGACAAACCAACCTCCTCCGCCGCTGCCGCGTAGATGTTGAATGCGGCCGTCCTCGAGTGCCACTAGTACTAATAGTGAAATATGGTCATACCGTGTTGACACTAATCACTAGCAGCATTCTTCAACTCACATAATTCCAAGAAAGGCATAAAGTCATTCGTGATTGACGCACACTCATTTCGGCTGTTCATGCATGGATTTCTTGCGAAAATCCAGAATCTCGAGAGCTTTTCTACTAGCAGTGTCATACTCGTGTGCCAGTATAGTACATCTGATTTCGAAGTCCTTACCACAGTGGAGTTCAACTCTGTGTTTACCGAGCGGTGTAGTAAGACTTCCCCGTCTCTTGCTGGCAAGATGTTCTTTCATTCTTACCCATAACGGTCTCCCAGTCTCTCCGATATAAGTGGCGCTGCACTCAATACATTTGATCTCATATATCACACCGGTCTTACCGCAGTCACCAACTTTACCGGATGGACAAACTACACAGTCTTGGATTCTGCAGTAGTTGTCGTAAAGTCTGTTACGTACTAGCCGCTTCCTGATGTTAACCCTGGAATGTCAATC
>CATQJL010000223.1:28679340-28697137 GCA_958299035.1 Cylicocyclus nassatus | reverse complement strand
AATCAAATCAGACACAGCGATGTGACTCACATTACCTGAGTTTTGTGAAGTAAGGCCTCATTTGGCTATTTTGATAGACTCTAGCCAAAATCGCGAGCTATAAAGTTGTAGAGCCTTATTGAAATTACTCTCACTAAGTTTGCAGCAAATTTTGAATTATAAATGTGTAGGGTAACTAAAATACAAGTGACAGATTTTGTAGTTATGTTGGAGGAAAACTTGTAAGAATTTTCTGACACTTCATCAATTAGAAATCATTGCATCGCGATCAATCTAAAAAGATGTCACAAAACGAAAACCATTTTTCTGCGACAATCTTTTTTTATAGCTATTTTGATTTAATTTAGGGTAAGGATAAGCCCAAAACGGTGCTATCCATGTGCTTCGCTGGAAGTGGTGATGTGATCACGGGTGACTCAAACGGGACCCTAACACTCTGGGATCCTACCACATATAAAGCAAAAAAGCAGGTGAGTATCTTCATGCATAAATGCCGAACGCCTTTGCAATAAATTCCTTTCATTGAGGCGCATGTAGTACATCATGGCGGTGTATTTGCACTATGCATCAGCAAAAAAGGTACGCTACTCAGTGCTGGTAAGGATAGGACCATTGCTGAATGGGAGACTACGGATTTAGTGCGTAGGCGAAGACCTGTTGAGGTAAGTTGGCTTCTAACAAGCGAAGAGAGGAGCTTGTAAGAGCGAAGCCAGAGCTTCGAAACTTAGTGTTTTCCACCATTGCTCCTTCCAGCTACCAGATGATGCTGGGGTTCCACGTGTACTCTTAAACCCAGTAGGTGATAAGATCATCGTAGGAACATCGCGGAACACGCTCTATTCTGGTGACTTCGAGACTGGCTTTGAGGAAATAGTAGATGTGAGTTCAAGAAGGATCGCCATTTGTATATAGATTTGGTTTTCGAAAACTAGGGCCTGTTGAAAGCTGGAAATCTGCAGTTATAGAAAGGGCTTGTACTAAGCAACTACATGAATGGGAACAATGCAGCTTCTGTGTTTTTGTATGAGTATGAAAATCTTCGTTTTGAGGGAATAGTGGATGTGAGTTCTAGAAGGATTGCTATTTCTATACGACTGGCCTCTCTGCCGTGATATCTATATTGGTTTTCTTCATAAAAGTACAAGAATGCTCTAACGCTTTACCGTAGTCCAAAACTTACACTTTAGTGTAGAAGTCAGAATCATGGAGCTTAACTGAAATATGTGTTAGAAAACAGAACATCTACAGTAACACAAGTTTTCATCAAAAACGGCAACACGTTCTCCATAAAATTGAACTTCTTTTTAGGCGGATTTATCTTGCACGCAAAACACTATTCAGATGCCAGCCCAGATTTATGTAATCAGTCTCTGCAACTTCTTTTAAGAAAAGCTACATTATATTAACCTAAGTAATGTCGTCAGAGATCCGAAAAAGCTTACAGCCAACTATTCATAATGTTGAGAAATTCCAAACAATTCTTGCTTTTCCGGGTGATGCGGAAGACGTGACTTCTTGTGTGGCTTTGAAACCGAACCACTTTGTGACAACGAGTGCTGATGGTTGCCTTCGATGTTACAACTCATCCACTAAGCGTAGGGAATGGCGACGAACGCTAGGAGTGGGAATCCTCTCGCTCATGACAATTTGCATAACCTTAATTTTTCTTCCTTCCAGGAAAGCGTCACGTGTGCATCAGTAAACCCATCCGGTTCACTTTTGGCTCTCGGTTTTGCCACGGGTACATGGAAAGTGATGGACCTGTCGTCGATGGAAATTGTATTCGAGCAGACAGGCTCATCTCAAGCTGTGACCGCGATTCAGTTCGCGCCAAGCGGTGATCTAATATTCGTGGCCACAAAAGTGAGTCTCTCAAATTTCCAATGAAATTACCATGAATAATCTATTACAATAATCTATTTATTCAATAATCTATTAATCTAGTTACGAATAATTATCAATAAGTAATCAGTTTTTATGAGACAATTGCGTTACACAAGACGATATTTGCTTTTTTGTATAAAGGCTCAACAACATTTCAAAAAATTTTAGGAGTTGTTTGCCACAATTTTCCGTTTTGAAACTCCGCAACGTCTCTATCAAACAGCAAGGATAGGCCCACTGTCGTCATTCGCCATCTTCCCAGACTGGGACGTGAACTCACAGTATATCCGAGCAAACTCTACAATAGGACACATTTATCACTGTAAGCGAAAAAAATTAATAGTCGACTACACACTACACAAGTAGAGAAGACTTTCCCAGGGTCGGCCATTAATGGGGAATTAGTGGACCATGCCACTGTTCGCGATGTCGAATGGGTTACTGGAAACTGTAGGATATCATATGAGGCAGGATACATTGCACATGCAGTTGAAGGCAGGCATAGGACCATGATTTCTACGGGCCTACTTCCTCCACATCCAAGTGTTTCTTCCAGGTATTACAATAGTTTGTCGGTCGCCGTCCAAAGACTTACTGGTTGTTGGGCGAGACAATGGTTCAGTCAGGCTTTATGACTGTCCTGTACAAAGTACAAAGGTACTGGATTACTTTGTAAATTGGTATTTGCAGCACCTCATTCTAGTCATAGGGTTAGATGTGTCCAGCTTTGCCGAAAAATTGTGCAAGATGGTATTTAGGCTGGTTTTCATGCTCTATGTGGGCACACCCATGCGATCGCCGGCCTCGCTTATGTTGGGAATGATCTGGTCACAGCTGGAATCATTGACAGTTCCATATTCCAATGGCATTCTTGATCAATTTTATCCTCTGTACATTTGTATGAATGCTTTACTGTCCGAATATACAGCTTTATTGCACGATTACAGCTTCATTGCACTCTCATAGAGCTAGTATGTAATGAAAACCTCAAACAAAGTACTGGAGCCTGATTGAAGAAAAAGATGGAGCTAATCTTATAGTCAACATCTAGCGTAAGATGCGTGATTACGAAAGAAACATCATCGCCTGAACTATTCCAAGTGTTGCACAAATGAGAACATAGCCTATGCGTACTGACAGAAAACTTTTCTTCTCCTAGAGGCGGTGTAAAAAACTTGGGTCAGAACTTGGGTCTTACAGTCTTCCTGGGTTATAGCTCTTTAACACCACTGATGCAAAGGTTATAAAACTTCCGAGACCCCGCTTCTAAAAAGTTTTGACGATCTACGCCCTGCCACGGTGGCTACACTAGTCGAGGTAGAGGGACGTGTTGCTAAACGTACAATAAGTTTCGATCCGCTTTAGGCGGAAATTGGACTGGCGGGCGTCCGCGTTGCAACGGTTCGCGTCGTTTCGCAGCTACAGTACGCCGTGTCGTGGTGAGAACCCAAGTCTGCGTCTCTTCATTCTCCTTAGTCTTAGCTTGGCAAAATGCCATCGCCAGGCGCTCGCGAAGCCTCAAGCGGTGCGCATGCGCTGCTTTTCTTGAAATGTTCCGCCTATTCCGGGATGAAACCGACTGTACACGTTTAGCAACATGTCCTTCTATTGTCCCTCCCTCTGTCCCTTTATTAGTGAATAATGTGAACTCGTCCAGCGCGCTGAGTGGACTCCAGGAAGTTTTTCGAGAGTGCTTTTCTTGGCATAGGAGTGCCCGTAGCAGGGCTGAGCACTCCTACGCCAAGATGGTCTGGGGTCAGACGAGACTTCGTTTTTAGGGTTAGGAGCGACGGGGATATCGTTTTTAGAGGTCCTGGGCGGAGCGCCGAGGAAATTAAACCACAAACATGTCAGGTTTTACGAGTTGACCAACTGAGTTCACTGACTTTTACGTCAAAAAAGACTTCGTAAACTTTCGCCAAGTCATGGTGGAGTTCGTTTTCAAAAATGGTCCAAACCAACGCGTGTCGGGCCCTGCCCGTATCGAGTCATTAGAAGCAGTGGCCTATTTAGGGATTCTTCTAACAAAGTCTGTGCACCCTGCCTCACTGTGAGACGCCCGCTCGCAGGTATCAAATCCACCAAAACTGTATCTGCGATAGACAACTGTGATATATACGTTAGTTCTGACAAGGAAAGAATATTTGGTGACCGTAACCACTTTGCACGCATAAATCTTGCATCACCCAGAGTTGTTCTCATGGGACTATCAACTGTAGCTGCCTTTTGATCGTTTCAGTATGTCAATTTTGAACAAGCGCCTCATATTTGCTGGAGTTTACATGTTAAAACGATTGAAAGGCAACAACGTTAATGGTATCTATGGAAACAATTCTGGAGGATGCACCATAAAACATGAGATGCAGAGAAATCTTGAAATCTTGTTTCCAAATCTGCCAGCAATATCTGCGAAAAAAAGTTCTGAGGTTATGAACTTTTCGTTTAAAAAATTTTGATTGGTCTAACTTACTGTCTGATGCTATTTAAAAAGTCTGGACAGGCTAGTGTTTTATTGAGGCTCACTAACTCAAATTTAGCATTTGAGCAACCAAGAAATTTTTATATTGATGACTCAAACCCTCTGCTGTGCAACTCATGCTCTAGAGTGCTCTCATCATTCCATCCTATTTATCATTTCGCAAACATGGATGACAGGTCAAACCGCATCCAGTAGCTATTATTACAGCCTTACTGCTCCTTTACAGTAAGCCTCAAAGAAAACGAACTGACTTCTTCGAGTATCTTGTATCCTGTTCTCAGGCGTATAAGCCGCACCCTCTTTGCTCGAAACTTGAGCAGTCCCACGGTGTCACTGCGCATAAAGTCTGTCCTAAACAGGCCAAAATTGGCATTGCGGGAGCTCGCGTCGCCTAATTTTTGCGTTACGTATGCGAACGCAGCGTCCGGGTATCAATCAATACAGCCAAATTCAGACTCGATGGATTCTTTTCGCGTTTTCGTCCATTTCCCTTGTTTTTTTCATCGGAATAACTGCTTACAGATATTTTTAAAGTAAATCTAGGCATTGCACACTTGAATAATTTTTGGTCAAAACAACATAGTAAGATCCACAGCAAAACTCGCAAAATCCTAGCATGAGTATGCAAGCATTCGCAAAAATAATTCGCCACAATCAAAGAATAAGGCAGCAAAAGGGATAAAAAATGAGCTAACTTATTCTTGCAAACCTCTTTGGCTATAAAGTAATCAGCACAAGCATCTAACAATAAGAATGGATGATGAAATCAAATGCACGTTGATAGGCGAGAAAACCACCGGAAACGCAAAAAATACGACATCTAGGCCGATGACCGCGGTATTGATTGACACCTGGCAAAATGCCCTGGCTCTCACTCGCAAGCGCAGCGCAGGCCCAGTGCGCTGCGAGCGCAAAACGCCGCGCAGACTTATCGGTCTGGTCCGGATTGGGGCAGACTGTATATCTCGAGAGGCGGTCGCTTTCTCGCACATTGCTCTCACTTAACGCGCCCCATGGTGACAGGCAATTTTTTGGCTTGTTCGCCTTTAGAGCAAACAGGGCGCGGTTTATCCCCGAAACTAGGGTATTCGGTATTTCATACAAAGAAGTCACTGAGCATCTGATAAATGTGGGGGAACTTGTCGCAAATCCTATCTCAGAAAAGTTGTGAGAAAGCAACCAAACCGTTTACCGACTGTACTTTTACTCTCTGGATTGTTACTTATATGTGCCTCATCACTGGCTGATCTAGCGATGGTTAAATTGCGTGAAACCCAATATCAAAGTTTTTGCACCAACCTTATTTGTATTGTCTATACTAATTGTAAGGCTGAAAGACTCTGCATACATTGTTCAAACAATTCATTTCGTTTTCACCTTTCAAGTGAAAAACCTCAGATGAGGCAAATCACAGGTATAATTTGTTAAGCCCACATTCAACTTATTAAGACATCGTTTGCAACGGTGCTCGAGTCATTCTCAGAAACAACGATGCTCGTCTACGCGATCACTCTGTTTGCAAGGTACAGGGCATTCTAATCATCGTGACGATGGGCGACCGCGCGCGATATGCACGCACTCACGACAACCGCATTTTCTTATACTTCCTCCCTACTCGAAGGTTTTTCTGCTCACATAATTAGTATCTAGGCAATGGAATTGACTGAGATGGATGAGGTGATGCCTTTTCGTACGAGTGTGATTGTGTTCCTATGGGCGCGAAGACCGCAGTCCCGTCGTCACGATTAAATGAATGCCCTTGTTGCCAAAGGTGACCTGCATACGTATAGTGAAGTAATATCATTGAGTGTTGCGTTTATTTTATAGTTTATATTTATTCTTGTTTGTGTCGATTCTGTTGATAACTTCTAATGTTGGAGCAGCACCCCACAACGGAAGTAGCTGGCCAGACAAGAAGTACAAGTCAATGCGAACGTCCTAGCAGTTTATCATTGCTCCAGTTTTAACTTGATTACACAAGTTAACTTATCCAGACTTATCAATAGATCAGTTAACAATGACGACGAAGCATCTAGAGGGTGTGAATAATGATGTTTGAGTAAGGTCGATCAGTCTCAATAGTTTTGACCATGATTCTCTACCGGGCACTTCTGACGATATATATATATATATATATATATATAAACCTCAAAAATTGTCAGTTTGGAGGGTATGTGCGTTGTAGAAACGCGCGCCGCTCAACCGATTAAGCTGAAACTTTACACACATATGTTTTCGAGCCTTGCGCAGATGATAGGCTACTTTTTGCAGCGATTCGTTGGGTCCTTCTGTCGATTTATTGATTTGCAGCAATAAAAATGATTCTTATCATTTGCTATCAAAACAGGGGTATGTAAACAAGGCTGGCTTGTCTCATTGTGAACTTCTGTTGACGAAGTGCAGTGAGAAGTGTTCTTGATGTGAGTCTCAATTGCTCATTTGAATGGATGTACTAAATGTATCTTATGCGGAAACCTTAGCGTGCAAGAGACCATGAGTGCTTTGTAGCGAGTTTTGTACGGAAGCGTGCTCAATTTACGCTTATAATCAATGCTTTCTTCGTTACATGCTCAGTTTAAACAATTAGGGGTCAAAATTTTTCATGAGATTGCGCACAAATTTTTGTCAATACCAGAAATAATGTAAAACGATACTTACTTAGTTACAGTCAAGATTGTCAGAAAGTGTCTCCAGAAAAGAAGACATTTTCTGTTAAACAGCTTCAATCAATGTGGTGAGCAAAGTGAGTAGCCGGTTGCAGCAAAGCAACACAAAAATGAAGCTTATCATTGCAAAAGCTATGACGCTTCTTATCGCTTCTTTGCGTGTCAAACCACAATGCTTGATCTGTGAAGTCGCTGGAGTTGATTACGTTTGATTGAGAAAAAATTGCACAAATACAATAATTCTTACTTTTTACTGTCTGTTTTTTTTTCATAGTTACTACGATGCCGCCGAAAAGGTCACTTATTGGAACGACCAATCCTCATGCGAAGAGAATGAGAGAAGTGCGAGAGAGGGAAACTGCTGAAGAGCGTGAAGCTCGCCTTGCAGCCAATCGTACCAGAACTTCTCAGTCAAGGGCAAATGAAACAGCAGTGGAGCCTGATGTGCGACTGAGTGAGTTGAGTCAAAGGCGCTCTGAACTAAGAGCTACGGAAACATCTCAGCGGCAGCGCCTCCGACTCAACGATAGCAGAATGAGAATGGCTGAACTTCGAGCTGCACACACAGAAGAACAGTCAAACATCAGACGTGAGGCGAATCGACGAATCCAGGCTGCCACAAGAGCCGCAGCTGAACAACATGAACATCGACTGCGGTCTGAAAGGCAGCGCCAATTTCAGGCACATCAAGCAAACAGATGGGCCGATTTGAAGATGGCAGCATTCAATTATGCTCCCAATCAAAACATTTCTCTTCATCCGAAAGTGATCATTGGAGAAATGGATGTGGTTTGTAGGTACTGTCGGGCACGAAAGTTTGCGGCAGAGGCACCTGGGATGTGCTGCTCGAATGGTAAAGTCCAGCTAGCACCTATAGAAGATCCTCCTGAACCGCTGCTTTCATATATGGAAGGCATGACGTCAGATTCCAAACATTTTCTACAGAACATTAGAAAATACAATGCTTGCTTTCAAATGACGTCCTTCGGATGCACTGTTGCTGTCAGTGAAAGCGGCTTCATGCCAACCTTCAAAGTACAGGGGCAAATATATCACAGAATCGGGTCACTGCTCCCTGTATCCAACGAAAATCCCAGTTCCTCCAACTTTACTTTGTATCTGATGAGCAATTGCAGAGCAGTCGAAAGGTGTGAGATTATACCGGGAGGTCGAAAACATAGATTTGCTTTGAACTTCGTCTAGGGTGTCATATAGCGCGCTAACATGAATATCGTGCTGATTTTGCAGGATTTTGCATTTTCTTGGGTTACGGTGGGTGTAGTTGGGTCGAAGTTCCAGATTTGCTCAAAACCTTACCTGTAACGGTTCACAAGCATATCGCTTATAAATATAATGCTTGCTCGCCGTCATAACGCATTAGTGAAGTTATAGTGAGTTGCAGGGTTTGAATGGATATTTTTTCGCTTTCGGGCCAATTTAGGTCCCAGATATTCACGAAGAGGGGAAACGGTCGTTTTGCATGGCGGTCTCCAGCGCCATCCTGACAACCTGTCCCAACGCCGTAACGCACACGGCGAATCTCCCTCCCCTGTTTTTGCTTAGGCAAAAGCCGCCGAAGGGTGTATCGCACGCGGCAGTGTGGTCCTATAAGGAAACTGATAACCTGTCTCAACGCGTAACGCACGCGGCAAATCTCCCTCCCCCTGTGCTTAGGCAGAAGCCGCCGAAGGGTGCATCGCGCGCGGCAGTAATCCTAAAAGGAAACTGATAACCTGTACGCGTAACGCACGCGGCAAATCTCCCTCCCCCTGTTCTTGCTTAGGCAGGTATCGCGACCGAAGGATGTATCACACGCGGCAGTGGTCCTTTAACACATTCACGACAAGGCCGATTTTTTTCTGCCATTTCGGACCAGAGCATATTACGCAGAATTGAGTTTGCAGAATATTTTTAGGTCACTGATGGGCCCTGTAGTCTGAAGTGTTAATCTTTTGGGAAGACTTTGAGAGGTGTATGCAGGAGTTTACTCTGCTTGTCTAGAAAGTTTCACCGTAAACTAGCAAAATCAAAAACTTCAGTAAGCATACGACCCACCGGTGGGTCGTATTGTCCGAAATGGCAGAACACTTACGACCCACCGGTGGGTCGTATTGTCGTGAATGTGTTAAGGAAAGCACTACGGTCGTGGGAAACTTCTATACCACATAAATTGGCATTATCGTGGGGACTGATTGAGTACGATATTCTTGAAACGGCACTTTAGGTAATTCCCTGCCAAGGTCAGGCAGGTTCATGATTTTTACCCGTTGCTACGGAAATGACTACGATATTCGTCATCAGCGGCTTGAATAACCGTCATATACCGAGTTTGAGCAAGACCCACCACAAAAACATTTTAGGGCCCGGATAGCCGAATAACCCATCGGTTTTTAAAATTATCCTTACTTTTATCGATTTTATCGTTGTTGTTTTTTTGCAAAGTTTGAGCTACGGGGCTGTGGGGTTTTTGAGGAAGGTAGGTGAGCATACTGATTACTAACACAGCGGGAATAGGGAATCGCATGTAGAAGTGGGCACAGGTAAGGGTGTACAGGAATAGAAATGGAACCTTTATCGTTTTTGACAGGGCCATGCGGAGCCGGGTAAGCCAGCTAGTATGTCATAAAGATTGAGCAGATACAATGCATTATGCTGTCCGGAAATTGATGTCCGTTTTGAATTTCAATCGCGGTAAATCATACACTTTTTATTTTTTTTTAGGTTTTAAGGTACCATTCGATAGAGCAAAGCAAGCTATACAGAATGTCATCTTGATTTTGCAACAGCTCTCATTAACCTTAAAGGCAGTGGCTCGGCAAATCTCAACCTAGTCAAATTTGCGCTTACCTGGGGTTTTTCAATACGCTGATCCCGAAAATCCACTTTTGAAAGCTTGAAAACGGCGATTATAAGCGTTTTTTAATGCCCCTCCCTTTGATATTGGACGAGTAGAGCAAGGCCGATGACGCTAAATCGTGGCAGGACCCAATAGTTATAGCGTTGCGGCGGGCAGCCTCCAATGGTGAGAAGGACATTGCCAACTAGTCCAGATGCGTGTAAGATTGGCCTGCGCGTACAAGTTCGAGAGCAATTTTCTCGGCAGGGAAAGCATGCTGTGCAACCGGGATTGCACTGTCTTCATAGTTGGGCGATAAGGCTACCGCGTTAAAATCCCGAGTTGTTGGATTTTGCCGATCCACTGTCTTTAAGTTTCGAGCCAAAAACTAAAATGATTCAGCTGCACGAAAAATTGAGAAAAATCGTAACTCAATTTTATAAAAATCCTACAAGAATTCTAACTTGCTCACGTAAACATTGTCCACACAAGACATCTATACACGCCGTTGTTGTCTTTTTTCATCTTTTGGAAATCAAAAAAACGGAAACGCATTTTCATAAGTGACTCTGTGCAGTCCCCACATGCGTGATTCCGTACTACAAACTTATAGAAGTATAAACGTAATTTTTCAGCTCTCTAAAAGCTTTAATTCTTGAGAAATTTGAATTTTGGTTTGGACCACCTAACTAAGGAAAGCCATATTCGATATTTCTCAAGAACCGAAGCTCGTAGAAGGCTAAAAAATTACATTTGTACTGCTACAGATCTGTAGCAGCTTCACAACTACGCATGTGGGGACAGCACAGCATAGCTTTGCAAAATGCACGCAAATTTCCGTTTTCTTGATTTCTAGAAGGTGGAAAAAGACGGCAACGGCGTATATAGATGTCTTATGTGGACACAGGGCCAGGCACAAGCTTGTCAAATGACAAGCTGGAAATCGTTTTCGGCAAAAAAAGCAAAGGGAAAATCGTTCTTGCGGGGTCCGGGGCGGAGCCCCGGAAAAAAATTGGTAGTGCACGTTCTCTGCTTATTTTAACATGTTATGTGCCTCTACATGCGAAGACTGGAGTTCGCGCGCGTCAAACCGCGCCGTCGCTAAATGCCGCACGCGCGACGTCGCTCAAACGAGCTATTTGTAACGGCATGCATGACTAGTTCTCAATGTACACGTCCGTGGACACAGGCCTGTAGGAGCTAACTTAGGAGTTTCATTGAAAAATTATGTGACTGAAGGTTGTGGCAAACTTTTTTCCGAAAATTTCCCGCTACCAAAGAAAAGGAAAAATGGCTCGTTTGCAATGCAGAGGCGACGAAATCGCGCGGGATTCAATGTGTATATGCGCAGTAGGACTAAGTAACAATGTATGAAAAATTATGAAAAACTTATGTGAATGAAGAGTTTCCCTAACTTATTTCCAAATTAGCTTGTCATTTGACAAGCTAATGACAAGCTGAGCTTGGCAAAACTCTCAATTCACATAATTTTTCCAAAATTTTTACATAAATCTACTCTACACCTAAACATTAGTATATATTGAAATTTTGGTTTCAAACCTCCTCCTCTCACCATTGCTAGAGGCAAAAATAGCCTCAGCGGCCCCGTTTCCTAAGGAGGAAAGCGTGTTCCAATCAATCGGTGACGGCGTCTGAGTCCTATAATCGGCGTTGGAGAAGATTTCCAGTCGGATGATCAGAATCTCCATTACCCTTACAAGCATTTTCGGACTCTCATCTTATTTTCTTTGTTTTCACACATTTTTTGTATACTAAGCGCTCATCATTACTTGCGTTGTTCTAATCTGTGCCTTTTCATTATCACTGTCACAGCATGTATGTTCCGTCAGCGTTGCGGGCTCATACTGTCATGTGTTCCTTCTGGTTTTTTTTACCTCTTTTGCCTTATTTAGATGTTCTTTATCGATTTACTAGAATTAGTGTTTCTTCTCAGTGTTAGAATGTGCATATTTGTCCCGTACTTTGAATCATTGTCATTTTTCTTCCTTTTCTGATTGTCGGGATGAATAGAAATCATTTCCAGAAATGGTCATTATGGAACGATCTGTAAATACTTTGCAATTGGGTCACGGCTACATGGTAGTATTGCTCTGCCTCTTGACAGACTCAATGTAGAGCCAATGTAGAGCTTTTGGTCCTAATCGAAATTGGATGAGTCGAAAGGTACTAGTTCGTTTTCTTATGTTTGCGTTGTTCATTTTAATTCATCCATTTGTTTTGTTTTTAACTTATCAGAAATTTCCATTCTATTCTGTCAAGGAATAAGCCTTTTGTACTTCACAATCGCTTAGGTTCCCGACGGGTACTTGTACTTCGAGAAGTTAACGATGGGGCACAGGGCTAGGAACGAATTGATCACTTCCTTGTTCCCAAGCAAAGAAGTTAATCAAAATTGAGCCTGGAAAAAGTTTGGAGGAAATTTAATCCAGAACAGTGCAGTTGCTCCACTTTTGCAAGTGCCATTAGATTATGGCAGACGCCATGCTTATTCGGTATCGGTTCATTCGTTCCGCTCCTTCGGAATTGGTCATCACTGAATTGACCAATAGTGAACGACGAAGTGGATGAACCGATCGGACCGGATATGTGTGGCACCTACCTTAGAGCCTATAAAATCGTGTTAATTGTTTGCATTCTTTGCTCCTTTCAAACGTCACGAGCACGTAAAGAATTGCAACGGAATACATCATTTTAATGCTCAGCTCAGCCACTTCTAGTAGCTGAAAGTTACTGCACGCGCTAAAGAAGACTTCGAGTAGAGAGCTGGGAGCCAAATGTTGTAAGGAAGTCAGAAAAGCGCGAATAGGCTACTGCGTTTTTCGTTTTTTTTTCGATGGGCAAGATGGCTGGAATTTAGCTCCACCTTCAACGGGATTATAACTTTGTGCATTCCCTTACAGCATCCAAAGCGGTAACAGTTTGATTTTTGTTGAACTTCTGCACAAATCTGTTAATTAGTGATGCAAAAGTGAAAATGAGAGAAAACACAAGCTTGTCCAGAAAGCCCTGGCTTTGATTATGCACTTTTAGTTGGTAGTTTTATTCTAGAAAGTAAGGCTAGGCTTTGATTTTTTCAAGACAGCATTTTGGGGGCATCTGATCAAAAAAGCCAAAGGACATGTTTGATTGATAAGGAAATGGAACGCTATAGCGTGTGGAGCATTTTGCATAGCATCAATCGATCTTAATTGAGTTTCGCGGATCCAGATTTTGTCTTGAAGTACTGTCTAACAAACGTGTACAAAAGCTGTTTCTTCTGAATCCGTAATCATGCCACCATCGCTATTCATGGCAACGCATTTCCAGATGGTCGCCGATGTAGTGTCATTTGTGCGGTTTTCAAGGTCTTCTGTATGTGTACAAACACCATAGGTTCGTTTTCATACAGACTTTTGTATCGGGATATACTGAGTGGTTTTCCAGTGATGTTCTAAACTGTGAAATGAAGTTTGGAGCCTATGTTCCCGATCACAAAAAAGTCAAACGTTCGCCTGTTTTATCTTTCCGGTGGGTTTCTTTCAGATTTCTGCCTAAAGTGCAAGTACTTCTGCACTTTGGCTTTTTATCCTATTTTTTTTCTCATGGTTAGTCTATGTGAGTTAGCAACGGTAGCAGCTTTTTCTTTTGATTGTAGTTGTTCTGTTCTTGCTCGACAGTGTGAAGCCTGATGGGTTTTACTCAGCTTACGGCATGATCTGTGGCATCAGGGTTAGTTTTTGTTGGTTTTTTTCCAGTGCAGGAGTATCTTTTGAACTTTTATGTTAGTTGTGCAGTATCCTGTTATCGTTGCTTCATCGAGCAAAGGCGCTCCACCTGGTTATATTTGATTGTTCTTCCTTGTTACCGTGAGTATCATTGAGCTATCTATCTTTTATAAGGAAGTAAAATCTGCATTCAGGCTAGTCCCACCTGAGAATGGCACTTTGCAATTCTCGGTGTTGTCACATCCAGGAGGCGGAAAAAAGAACAGACCTTTGGGGGGTATCGGCGTTGTTCTTATTACCTGATGCGAGATCTCATGCTGATGCACCCGAATCGGGCTTCACCTTCCGCGCTGCACGATATTGAGAGTTTGAGTTGACGTTCGAGTACTGCGGTGTTAATTTTTTCAGCTTCAAACGATGAAGTCTTCTCCGATTTGCTTTTCTTATCGCTGTTTCCGTTATTGTAATATTTTAGGTCACCTCATTTTGGTTTTCTATTGTTAGTTTCTCCAATCAAGCAATAAAGAACGAAAATGTCAGCAAAAATGCCATCTTCAGTCATTTTAAATGATTGAGCCATTCAATTCGCCACAAATCTAATATTCAATTCGACCAGCTTCCTTTTCACGAGGTAGCTGATCATAAATTCTAGTACTTTTAATATAAGGCGTATTAATTCTAGAAATTCGTTAAATCAGCTGAGCCCAAAAATTTTACCATGCAAGCAGTTTGGAGTTTTTCCACAGCTTTTTGTGCCACACCCCATTAACTTACCTTCAAACCATCTAAATCTCTGTCTTTTTTATATGGTTGCTACTGCTAAATCTTCTTCTCCACATAGCAGGAATTTCATTCAAATTGTCTCTCCTGGGAAAAGATACAGTTGTTTTTCCTTAGCTAAGGAAATGGAAAACGCTGCGAAAATATTGGATTACGATAATATGTTAAGTCCGCGCTACTACGCGAATAGCGAGCGAAGGCGGCAAGAACAGGTACATTCGATAGCCTGATTCTAATTTAAAAAAATGGGATAAACGAGATTTTGGCTTGCTCTTAATTCCCAAGTTTGGCTTAATTGGAGTGGAATTCCTAATACGAGCAAAGAAGTCGTAGTACTGTGCAATGTGTGCAAAAAGAAGTAGTTTACTCTCCTTTGAAACAAAGTTAAGATGTTCGAAAATGACCAACTTGAGTGTCCCAATATTTGGAAACCTCAAAATTCGCTGAAACTTGGCCTTCAGGGGCTATTTGAAATTTTAATTACGAAAATGGTGCTCTTTTGCTTTCAGGATTTCTTAAATATGCTTACTGTGCGTGTACGACGGTAGGCCCAAACATCATACAATGGGCCTACCAGACATTTTTGAATGCGTAATGCTAACATTACTATCACCTCGATGACAATAACGACCCCCCCCCCCCCAGGTGTGGCATGTCATACCCCACGCTTGACCCTGACTATAACCTCAATTCGAAAGGACGAGAAAAAGCGCCAGAGAGACTCCCGCCGTCGATCGACTGGTTGGTCGGAGTCGCGGACATAGTGACAAACACCGTTGTTCATGTCCTCCTTGAGACCATGCAGAATATTCTTTTCCTCGTACTGGCCTTCACAAAGAAGGTCTGCAAATATGTGGAAAGGGCGAAGAGGGGCAGGTGAATCGCCTTGGAGGGAAGGGGGACTCCCTAAAGGCAGCGTCCCACCAGACTGGGGATAGCCCTGGCTCTGGTAGTAATGTAATAGTAGACCCCCTGACTAAGCGATGGCAGAAGTTTGCAGCGCGAAAGGGATGTACGAAGTCTACATCGCCCTCAAGTGGCCCAAATCTTATGGTAGGCTCGGGCGAGTGCGAGATGCATGCAAGATAGAGATGTATAATCGTCATTGCGGGACCCTGCGCTCATGACTGTGTGCGCTATACGCACTCTGGCCGTGCATTGATATTGCTGTCTGGGCGGCGTCCGGGCCGTAAGATTCGGGCCACTTTCGGAGCAGATTTCAGGCTTGAGAGGTACTGTGAAGGTGTGATTACTTGAGGGTGAGTATGTATGATGAGTGGAGTAGAGTGTTAGGGGTATGTTTGTAGGATTACTAGAGTGCTTGAGAGTGAGTGAGAAGACTAATGTGAGGAGTATGTGTGGACAACTGCTCGACAACTTGAAGGTGAGAGGTTTCATAAATTGTGAGCATATGAATGGTAAGAATTCCACCCGCCTTCCAGCTGCCGGTGCAAATTTTATTGACTTCATTGCAGGGATCTGTAGTATGATCTCATTTGTTTTTTGCTATTCTCATGAATGCATTTTGTTTTTTTCCTCAATGAAACTTGTTCTATGGGTAAAGTGTTCACTGCGCAATCACTGGGACCAATTTTTGGGTCAAAGGGGTATTCGTAAAAAATTTTGGGGTCAAAGGGGAATTCGTTTTCAAAAACCCCTTTTGACAACCTCGTGCCGGGCCCTGTGTGGACAGTGTTCATGTGAACAAGTTAGAATTTTTGTAGGACTTTCATAGGATTTTACTAATTTACAATTTTTCTCAATTTTTCGTGCAGCTGAATCATTTTAGTTTTTGGCTCGAAACTTAAGGTTAATGAGAGCTGTTGCAAAATCAAGATGCCACAGCTGTAGAGCTTGCTTTGCTCTATCGAATGGTACCTTAAAACCTACTCAGAAATAAAAACTGTATGACTTACTGCGATTGAAATTCAAAACGGACATTAATTTCCGGACAACCTAATACACATTGTTCGGACTAAAAAAGAAACTAAGATGTCTCTGATAGCCCCAGCAAAGTTGGCGGAAAGATAATCAGTTAACAAAACATCATGACAACTGCACGTTTGACTTAAAGAGGAATTGGAACTGTAGTGACGATAATTGCGAATATACCATTCGACTATTCAAAAAAAGAATTTTTTTCTACGCTTTGATTGAGTACACAGTTCTAGGAATATGACAGCAAACGACAAGCGAAGATTGATCGAAACGATGATAGTCACAAATTCTGTTTGTTGTACAGTACGTGAACATTGTGAAGAAGAACCAGAGCAAGAAAACACTCTACTTGATAAAACACACTCACTGAAATAGAGGAAAGAGCAATTATACCATTAATCAGAAGACAAAACAGTCACTCACAGTTCACACTGCTAGACAAAAGAAGCGTACCGATAACGCGTTTGTAGCCGTGTAATAGACTTTTTCCAGTGTGTTGTGAGTGATCACAACACAAATCAAGTATGAAAGAAAGAAACGAAGGAAAGCTATAAACTTGAAATTTGGATAACTTCAGTTCCAAACGAGCTGCATCTATCACGGGCGACTAGAGGCAGGGCCCGGCACGCGTTGGTTTGAAGCGTTTCTGGAAACGAAGTCCCCCATGACTTCGCGAAAATTTACGAAGTCCCTCTTGACGTAACAATCAGTAGGGAAACCCTTAATCAGTCAAAATAACATTAAAAAAGCGAAAAAAGCGCATTTTGAGGTAACTAATACAACAAAAAAAGCAAAAAGAAGACATTTCGAGTTGATTAAAGGCTCTGTCATTGAGTAGTGTACCATTTTAGCGCTCAGAATGTCGAGAACCTCCTAGGCCAACCAAATCTGTGGCCTCAACTATCTGGCAGTGCATTTTTCGCCACATAGTTCAAAGGACACCGCGTGTGATTGGAACGCAATATTTATCAAAGCGTATAGATTTGCACTACTTTTGGCTTAAAAGAAGAGGAGAGGCAATAGTTTGATTCGCTCTCTTCACTACATAATAGATTTTTGTGCGTTTTAATCGTCCAAATCAAAAAGGTCCAAAACTTATGTGAACTCTCCGAAATTTATGCTCCGAACCAACCCAGTTGGTTCGGTGGTTGGTCTAGAAACCAACAAATCCGGAACGGATATTCAGACACATAAGTTTTGCGAACTTTTTACATAACATAGTTTGGAGTTATATTGTATACTCATAGCCCAAATTCGGAGCCATGTGATTGTTTGTGCGCTGTAAACAAGCCATTTGTTTGTTTGAGTCTTGCATTTGAAATTCGCGCGCTTGCGAAAGAACACGTTCAACTCGTGAAACCTGACATGTTCGTCGTGTTTTTTGGCGCTTCCTCCAGGACCTCATAAAAACGATGTCCCCGTTGCTTCTAACTCCAAAAACGAAGTCCAGTTTGACCCCAAACCATCGGTGCCGGGCCCTGACTAGAGG
>CATQJL010000223.1:28578847-28678840 GCA_958299035.1 Cylicocyclus nassatus | reverse complement strand
TCAATTTGAGCTTGTGCATATGCTAGTCTGTTACACCCTTATTACGTAAGAGGTGAAAGGACCTGACTTGAATTGCGCACTGTGGAGATTTTCTTTCAAGAACATATTCCTAGGGTGAGAACGTACCTCGGCCACTTGGAGATTTTAGGCTTGAAATCTCCTTACTAAGAAATTTATTGAAATTTGATATGCATTAAAAGAGCAAGAAAAGCACTTTTCAATGATACCAACAATATCGAATCAGAGATGAAATTGTCCTGAACAGCTGCTTCAAACATAAGGCAAAAAAATCGGACAGAACTTATGCAGCAGCCTAATATGATTTTTGTAGTAAATCGCACCATATGTTTTTCATGTGGTGATACATATACAGGAAAAGGGGACGCCGCCTCTCTGCTCACTCATCAAGGAGCACCTGCACGGGTTACGTAATAATAATGAGAAGTAAAGTTTTTTAATGTAATGTGTAAATAACCAAAAACTCCGTTTCGTTCCTGCCCTTAGATGGAGTAAAAGTATTTGTAGACCTTCCCCGGAACTCCTTAGTAAAGAAGGAAGGTCTGTAAAACTTATTTTTAATAATAAGAAGTAAATTTATTAAGGAGTGCAAAGTATGTACATGAATTTTTTAGAATAAAAGTTTCAAAAAATTGTTAAGTTATAATATCAAAAATGTGATAGTAATAGAATTACTTTCCTCTTAAAGAATATACTTCAATATAGAATATGTATCTTATAATACAAGAGTTCCACTATAAATATATGAGCTCCACTATATATAACCACATAACTTTTCAATAATATACAAAATAAAGTATACCATGTTCAGTGTGTTTATGAATGAAATGATAATGGATTGTATCAAACATAAATCATTTTCAGTGTATAGTTTAAGAAGTACAGTTTGCTCTATTCGTAAAGACTTTTGAAAATTTTGATATTATTATTATTATCGTGTAGATTATATTTATATGATATGAAATCGTTTCTATGTAAATATTTGTAAACACTTGACGAAATTGTGTCTTTGTCGTATCCATTTGATTCCAAATATTCTTTTAGTTGTAAAATCTTTTCAAGAAAATCTGAGAAGAAAGTATATGTACTAGCAATCCTAAGTGTTTCCGTGTAAATAGAAGCTTTTTTGATTTGCATAGAAATATTTGAGGTGTAGTTTATAAATCGCTTGACTTCGAAGTCAAAATTATCTGTTTTGTTATATAACTTGGTTATGAAGTTAGTGTTTTCTAACATGATGTTTAGATCAAGGTAACTGCAATGGTTTTTATTTACATGAGTTGTTTCTATTCTTAGTTTGTTATTATAAACTTGCTTGATCAATTCATGCATTTCATTCTCTTCAAAATTGTGTATAATTAATAAGTCATCCATGTATCTAAAGGAAAAAATCTGTTAACTATAATCATAAATATGTACGGAATAACTATATTCGTACCAAGATAATGTCAGATCTGCAAACAAAGGACTAAAATTACCTCCCTGAGGAACACCTGCTTTTTGCTTGAATGTGTATAAGCTGAATCTGTAAAAGCTATTATCAAGGATGTAATCAACATAATATGATAAATCTTCTATGTTATAATATCTATAATTTGAATTAGCATGTGCTATATCAGTGTAATAGATTTTATTGTGGCCATTGTATGTTATGTATTTTTTACTTGCATTCTTGAAGCATAATGAGACAAGGTTTTTTATGTTTGTTCTTATGACGTTATGGGGTAGATTTGTAAACATATTAGTGAAATCTGCAGAATATAAACTCAAGTTATTAGTTGTAATATTTTTTATCTTATCAGTAATGTTGATATTGTCTATTGACCAATATCCTATGAAATAATGATTTTTGGTTTTGATATTATTTAGATAATTTTTTAAATGAGATTTTATAAAGGTAAAAATAACTCTTAACTCTACTGCTAACGGTTTAATGCTACTATGTGTAGCACCAGTAAAAAATCTAAACTTGATTGGATTCCTATGCATTTTAGGTAAGCAGTATATCAGTGGTACATTATTGTTATTTTGTAATGGTAGTTTACTTGCATTAAGAATTTTTTATGCCTATTGATTATTTTAGTCGTACTCTCATTGTGATATAAATCGTATGTTACATTTTCATTAAACAGCATGTTTTTGTTTTTATCTATTGTGATGCCAAGTTCTTTCATCGTAATTTGAATGTAGAATTTTATGCATATGATACCAAAGTTACTGCTTGCTTTATCTAAAGGACAAATTACAAAGTTATGTTCAAATTTGAAGTATGTGGAGTTAAGAAGATATCTTTGTTCAGTAGGTTAGTAGGTTAGTAAGCCGAGCGAGGTTAGTACTTTATTAGTTAGTGGCGGCCTGACGTTTCGACTGGATCGTCTTCTTCAGAGGCCTAAAATGGTAAGAGATCAATGATTTTATGCCTTACCCCACCAGAAACCTCTTCCATCCTGGCTAGCCTCGACTTCACTCCCGAATGCTACAAACGAAAATACGCAGAAACGTGAAAGACAAACCAACCTCCTCCGCCGCTGCCGCGTAAATGTTGAATGCGGCCGTCCTCGAGTGCCACTAGTACTAATAGTGAAATATGGTCATACCGTGTTGACACTAATCACTAGCGGCATTCTTCAACTCACATAATTCCAAGAAAGGCATAAAGTCATTCGTGATTGACGCACACTCATTTCGGCTGTTCATGCATGGATTTCTTGCGAAAATCCAGAATATCTCGAAAGCTTTTCTACTAGCAGTGTCATACTCGTGTGCCAGTATAATACATCTGATTTCGAAGTCCTTACCACAGTGGAATTCAACTCTGTGTTTACCGAGCGGTGTAGTAAGACTTCCCCGTCTCTTGCTGGCAAGATGTTCTTTCATTCTTACCCATAACGGTCTCCCAGTCTCTCCGATATAAGTGGTGCTCCCACTCAATTTGATCTCATATATCACACCGGTCTTACCGCAGTCACCAACTTTACCGGATGGACAAACTACACAGTCTTGGATTCTGCAGTAGTTGTCGTAAAGTCTGTTACGTACTAGCCGCTTCCTGATGTTATCACTTGGAATGTCAATCAAAATGACATCGTTTTCGAGGTTCGCGTGTTTAATGCATCGTCGCACTATAGCACTAGTCGCGTCAGAAACGAAAGGAAGACAGAGAGGTATTTTCTGTTGGTGCTGGTTGCTACTGATGGAAATAGATGGTCTACCACGTCCATTTCGAAACGTGTAGCCATTCATTCGAGCAATATCCAGCGCCCATCTCTGCGACTCCTTCCGTTCTTCTTCTCCTGTGCATACGTTCGTTGCTGTTTTGAGCATGTTACGGATAACAGCTCTTTTAACAGTGGTCGGATGTGCGGAGCGAGCATTAACCAAGATATTCTTGAAACTCTCTTTGCGATACCATTTCACATTCGCAGCGCTGTTGGACAGTTTGATTTGACGTTGAGATAAGGAAGCCAACCATTTTTCGGTTGCTGCCGTGTAAACCTTATGTACTTTGACTGTTGGTTGAGTAATCGGAAACACTCATCCATTTCGGATTGTGTTGATGTTATGACGCAACAGTCGTCTATATAACGACAGTACATTAGAGGTAAACGCGACAGCACTGGCCCTTCTATTCTACTCATAAAGCAGATCGCGACCACTGGAGCAAGTCTTTGTCCCATCGCAAGACCTCTCAGCTGAGTATAGTATGTTCCTGACCACTTGAAGATGTTACAAGAAAGGCATTCTTTGATCAGGAGCATAATCGATCGTTTACTCAGCCCAAAAGTCTGGATCTTCTCACCAAAGGAGTCCAACATTTCCGAAACTGCCTGTAAAGCATCGTCATTCTGAACATTCGTGTACAATGACACGACGTCAAACGACTCTGCTACACACTGCGCTTGCAAAGTAGTGTTGTGAAGGCGTTCCAAGAAATGATTCGTGTTGGCTAAGTGAGACGGAACTTTGTCCAGTAACTGATTGACAATCTTGTTCAAGAACCAGGATATTCGATCGGTTGGTCCTCCTACGCAACTTATAATAGGTCTTATTTTTAACTGTCCCGCGTTCAAATTGCGCACGTCATCAGTAGCGGCTAGTTTATGGGTTTTAACAAGACTGTAAAAGACTGGGCACTTTGGTGTTTCTAATTTCAATCTGCTGAGAAAGCTCTCGGGGAGGCCAGATGCTCTTCCTACATCCACCCAAACGTGATTTAGTCACTTGTATTGTGCTTGAAACTCTTTCTCGGTTACACGGCGATAAATGGTCGTATCGATAAGGTGGAGTTCTGTGATTTGCCGGTCTAAGATTCGTGGAAGAATCACAAATTCTCCTCCCTTGTCGCTTACCGAGATACGTACAGCTTTACTAGAGACTAATTCACGTATTTCCTTATAGTCAAGCAATTGCGAATGAGTCAAGTTGATCGGTTGCGGGTGCTTAGCTTGATGACGGTAAGCATTTAGTACACCAGCAGAGATAATCTCAAACTTGACATCAGCTTCAGCCGATGGCTGAGGTTCTTTGTAAAACAAACTTGGAAAAGGTATGGGCGGAATTGTTCGTCTTGACTGTAAATTTGGAGCATTCTGTATTTGGTCATTGTTTAGTCTAGTCCTTATTCGCAGTTGGTCTCGGAGTCTGTGTAAACACTTTCCGAAAAACAGACCCGTCAACTCTTTGAACGATAGAAAAAGAAGGGCCTAGACTTAGAAAACGATGATTGAGAACGGCTCGAGATTGATTTGTGCTTCTATTCGATCTGAAGCTAAATCTAGACTCTGCGCCAAGTACGACAAGCTTCGAAGGGCTGCTCGCGAAAATCCAGGTAACGTTGAAAGCGGTTTACCTCCAATCCACCGCCTTGTCGAGTCTTCAACTCAAAATGAAAGTTCTTCCGCCCAATTGGCTAAAGTCACGGTGGTTGGAGACACTCATTTATCTGATAATGCACTTGGGTTTCTCAGTCTAGGCCCTTCTTTTTCTATCGTTCAAAAAGTTGACGGGTCTGTTTTTCGGAAAGTTGTCGGTGGTTTACACAGACTCCGAGACCAACTGCGAATAAGGACTAGACTAAACAATGACCAAATACAGAATGCTCCAAATTTACAGTCAAGACGAACAATTCCGCCCATACCTTTTCCAAGTTTGTTTTACAAAGAACCTCAGCCATCGGCTGAAGCTGATGTCAAGTTTAAGATTATCTCTACTGGTGTACTAAATGCTTACCGTCATCAAGCTAAGCACCCGCAACCGATCAACTTGACTCATTCGCAATTGCTTGGCTATAAGGAAATACGCGAATTAGTCTCTAGTAAAGCTGTACGTATCTCGGTAAGCGACAAGGGAGGAGAATTTGTGATTCTTCCACGAATCTTAGACCGGCAAATCACAGAACTCCACCTTATCGATACGACCATCTATCGCCGTGTAACCGAGAAAGAGTTTCAAGCACAATACAAGTGACTAAATCACGTTTGGGTGGATGTAGGAAGAGCATCTGGCCTCCCCGAGAGCTTTCTCAGCAGATTGAAATTAGAAACACCAAAGTGCCCAGTCTTTTACAGTCTTGTTAAAACCCATAAACTAGCCGCTACTGATGGAAATAGATGGTCTACCACGTCCATTTCGAAACGTGTAGCCACTCATTCGAGCAATATCCAGCGCCCATCTCTGCGACTCCTTCCGTTCTTCTTCTCCTGTGCATACGTTCGTTGCTGTTTTGAGCATGTTACGGATAACAGCTCTTTTAACAGTGGTCGGATGTGCGGAGCGAGCATTAACCAAGATATTCTTGGAACTCTCTTTGCGATACCATTTCACATTCGCAGCGCTGTTGGACAGTTTGATTTGACGTTGAGATAAGGAAGCCAACCATTTTTCGGTTGCTGCCGTGTAAACCTTATGTACTTTGACTGTTGGTTGAGTAATCGGAAACACTCATCCATTTCGGATTGTGTTGATGTTATGACGCAACAGTCGTCTATATAACGACAGTACATTAGAGGTAAACGCGACAGCACTGGCCCTTCTATTCTACTCATAAAGCAGATCGCGACCACTGGAGCAAGTCTTTGTCCCATCGCAAGACCTCTCAGCTGAGTATAGTATGTTCCTGACCACTTGAAGATGTTACAAGAAAGGCATTCTTTGATCAGGAGCATAATCGATCGTTTACTCAGCCCAAAAGTCTGGATCTTCTCACCAAAGGAGTCCAACATTTCCGAAACTGCCTGTAAAGCATCGTCATTCTGAACATTCGTGTACAATGACACGACGTCAAACGACTCTGCTACACACTGCGCTTGCAAAGTAGTGTTGTGAAGGCGTTCCAAGAAATGATTCGTGTTGGCTAAGTGAGACGGAACTTTGTCCAGTAACTGATTGACAATCTTGTTCAAGAACCAGGATATTCGATCGGTTGGTCCTCCTACGCAACTTATAATAGGTCTTATTTTTAACTGTCCCGCGTTCAAATTGCGCACGTCATCAGTAGCGGCTAGTTTATGGGTTTTAACAAGACTGTAAAAGACTGGGCACTTTGGTGTTTCTAATTTCAATCTGCTGAGAAAGCTCTCGGGGAGGCCAGATGCTCTTCCTACATCCACCCAAACGTGATTTAGTCACTTGTATTGTGCTTGAAACTCTTTCTCGGTTACACGGCGATAGATGGTCGTATCGATAAGGTGGAGTTCTGTGATTTGCCGGTCTAAGATTCGTGGAAGAATCACAAATTCTCCTCCCTTGTCGCTTACCGAGATACGTACAGCTTTACTAGAGACTAATTCGCGTATTTCCTTATAGCCAAGCAATTGCGAATGAGTCAAGTTGATCGGTTGCGGGTGCTTAGCTTGATGACGGTAAGCATTTAGTACACCAGTAGAGATAATCTTAAACTTGACATCAGCTTCAGCCGATGGCTGAGGTTCTTTGTAAAACAAACTTGGAAAAGGTATGGGCGGAATTGTTCGTCTTGACTGTAAATTTGGAGCATTCTGTATTTGGTCATTGTTTAGTCTAGTCCTTATTCGCAGTTGGTCTCGGAGTCTGTGTAAACCACCGACAACTTTCCGAAAAACAGACCCGTCAACTTTTTGAACGATAGAAAAAGAAGGGCCTAGACTGAGAAACCCAAGTGCATTATCAGATAAATGAGTGTCTCCAACCACCGTGACTTTAGCCAATTGGGCGGAAGAACTTTCATTTTGAGTTGAAGACTCGACAAGGCGGTGGATTGGAGGTAAACCGCTTTCAACGTTACCTGGATTTTCGCGAGCAGCCCTTCGAAGCTTGTCGTACTTGGCGCAGAGTCTAGATTTAGCTTCAGATCGAATAGAAGCACAAATCAATCTCGAGCCGTTCTCAATCATCGTTTTCTAAGTCTAGGCCCTTCTTTTTCTATCGTTCAAAGAGTTGACGGGTCTGTTTTTCGGAAAGTGTTTACACAGACTCCGAGACCAACTGCGAATAAGGACTAGACTAAACAATGACCAAATACAGAATGCTCCAAATTTACAGTCAAGACGAACAATTCCGCCCATACCTTTTCCAAGTTTGTTTTACAAAGAACCTCAGCCATCGGCTGAAGCTGATGTCAAGTTTGAGATTATCTCTGCTGGTGTACTAAATGCTTACCGTCATCAAGCTAAGCACCCGCAACCGATCAACTTGACTCATTCGCAATTGCTTGACTATAAGGAAATACGTGAATTAGTCTCTAGTAAAGCTGTACGTATCTCGGTAAGCGACAAGGGAGGAGAATTTGTGATTCTTCCACGAATCTTAGACCGGCAAATCACAGAACTCCACCTTATCGATACGACCATTTATCGCCGTGTAACCGAGAAAGAGTTTCAAGCACAATACAAGTGACTAAATCACGTTTGGGTGGATGTAGGAAGAGCATCTGGCCTCCCCGAGAGCTTTCTCAGCAGATTGAAATTAGAAACACCAAAGTGCCCAGTCTTTTACAGTCTTGTTAAAACCCATAAACTAGCCGCTACTGATGACGTGCGCAATTTGAACGCGGGACAGTTAAAAATAAGACCTATTATAAGTTGCGTAGGAGGACCAACCGATCGAATATCCTGGTTCTTGAACAAGATTGTCAATCAGTTACTGGACAAAGTTCCGTCTCACTTAGCCAACACGAATCATTTCTTGGAACGCCTTCACAACACTACTTTGCAAGCGCAGTGTGTAGCAGAGTCGTTTGACGTCGTGTCATTGTACACGAATGTTCAGAATGACGATGCTTTACAGGCAGTTTCGGAAATGTTGGACTCCTTTGGTGAGAAGATCCAGACTTTTGGGCTGAGTAAACGATCGATTATGCTCCTGATCAAAGAATGCCTTTCTTGTAACATCTTCAAGTGGTCAGGAACATACTATACTCAGCTGAGAGGTCTTGCGATGGGACAAAGACTTGCTCCAGTGGTCGCGATCTGCTTTATGAGTAGAATAGAAGGGCCAGTGCTGTCGCGTTTACCTCTAATGTACTGTCGTTATATAGACGACTGTTGCGTCATAACATCAACACAATCCGAAATGGATGAGTGTTTCCGATTACTCAACCAACAGTCAAAGTACATAAGGTTTACACGGCAGCAACCGAAAAATGGTTGGCTTCCTTATCTCAACGTCAAATCAAACTGTCCAACAGCGCTGCGAATGTGAAATGGTATCGCAAAGAGAGTTTCAAGAATATCTTGGTTAATGCTCGCTCCGCACATCCGACCACTGTTAAAAGAGCTGTTATCCGTAACATGCTCAAAACAGCAACGAACGTATGCACAGGAGAAGAAGAACGGAAGGAGTCGCAGAGATGGGCGCTGGATATTGCTCGAATGAATGGCTACACGTTTCGAAATGGACGTGGTAGACCATCTATTTCCATCAGTAGCAACCAGCACCAACAGAAAATACCTCTCTGTCTTCCTTTCGTTTCTGACGCGACTAGTGCTATAGTGCGACGATGCATTAAACACGCGAACCTCGAAAACGATGTCATTTTGATTGACATTCCAAGTGATAACATCAGGAAGCGGCTAGTACGTAACAGACTTTACGACAACTACTGCAGAATCCAAGACTGTGTAGTTTGTCCATCCGGTAAAGTTGGTGACTGCGGTAAGACCGGTGTGATATATGAGATCAAATTGAGTGGGAGCACCACTTATATCGGAGAGACTGGGAGACCGTTATGGGTAAGAATGAAAGAACATCTTGCCAGCAAGAGACGGGGAAGTCTTACTACACCGCTCGGTAAACACAGAGTTGAATTCCACTGTGGTAAGGACTTCGAAATCAGATGTATTATACTGGCACACGAGTATGACACTGCTAGTAGAAAAGCTTTCGAGATATTCTGGATTTTCGCAAGAAATCCATGCATGAACAGCCGAAATGAGTGTGCGTCAATCACGAATGACTTTATGCCTTTCTTGGAATTATGTGAGTTGAAGAATGCCGCTAGTGATTAGTGTCAACACGGTATGACCATATTTCACTATTAGTACTAGTGGCACTCGAGGACGGCCGCATTCAACATTTACGCGGCAGCGGCGGAGGAGGTTGGTTTGTCTTTCACGTTTCTGCGTATTTTCGTTTGTAGCATTCGGGAGTGAAGTCGAGGCTAGCCAGGATGGAAGAGGTTTCTGGTGGGGTAAGGCATAAAATCATTGATCTCTTACCATTTTAGGCCTCTGAAGAAGACGATCCAGTCGAAACGTCAGGCCGCCACTAACTAATAAAGTACTAACCTCGCTCGGCTTACTAACCTACTAACCTACTGAACAAAGATATCTTCTTAACTCCACATACTTCAAATTTGAACATAACTTTGTAATTTGTCCTTTAGATAAAGCAAGCAGTAACTTTGGTATCATATGCATAAAATTCTACATTCAAATTACGATGAAAGAACTTGGCATCACAATAGATAAAAACAAAAACATGCTGTTTAATGAAAATGTAACATACGATTTATATCACAATGAGAGTACGACTAAAATAATCAATAGGCATAAAAAATTCTTAATGCAAGTAAACTACCATTACAAAATAACAATAATGTACCACTGATATACTGCTTACCTAAAATGCATAGGAATCCAATCAAGTTTAGATTTTTTACTGGTGCTACACATAGTAGCATTAAACCGTTAGCAGTAGAGTTAAGAGTTATTTTTACCTTTATAAAATCTCATTTAAAAAATTATCTAAATAATATCAAAACCAAAAATCATTATTTCATAGGATATTGGTCAATAGACAATATCAACATTACTGATAAGATAAAAAATATTACAACTAATAACTTGAGTTTATATTCTGCAGATTTCACTAATATGTTTACAAATCTACCCCATAACGTCATAAGAACAAACATAAAAAACCTTGTCTCATTATGCTTCAAGAATGCAAGTAAAAAATACATAACATACAATGGCCACAATAAAATCTATTACACTGATATAGCACATGCTAATTCAAATTATAGATATTATAACATAGAAGATTTATCATATTATGTTGATTACATCCTTGATAATAGCTTTTACAGATTCAGCTTATACACATTCAAGCAAAAAGCAGGTGTTCCTCAGGGAGGTAATTTTAGTCCTTTGTTTGCAGATCTGACATTATCTTGGTACGAATATAGTTATTCCGTACATATTTATGATTATAGTTAACAGATTTTTTCCTTTAGATACATGGATGACTTATTAATTATACACAATTTTGAAGAGAATGAAATGCATGAATTGATCAAGCAAGTTTATAATAACAAACTAAGAATAGAAACAACTCATGTAAATAAAAACCATTGCAGTTACCTTGATCTAAACATCATGTTAGAAAACACTAACTTCATAACCAAGTTATATAACAAAACAGATAATTTTGACTTCGAAGTCAAGCGATTTATAAACTACACCTCAAATATTTCTATGCAAATCAAAAAAGCTTCTATTTACACGGAAACACTTAGGATTGCTAGTACATATACTTTCTTCTCAGATTTTCTTGAAAAGATTTTACAACTAAAAGAATATTTGGAATCAAATGGATACGACAAAGACACAATTTCGTCAAGTGTTTACAAATATTTACATAGAAACGATTTCATATCATATAAATATAATCTACACGATAATAATAATAATATCAAAATTTTCAAAAGTCTTTACGAATAGAGCAAACTGTACTTCTTAAACTATACACTGAAAATGATTTATGTTTGATACAATCCATTATCATTTCATTCATAAACACACTGAACATGGTATACTTTATTTTGTATATTATTGAAAAGTTATGTGGTTATATATAGTGGAGCTCATATATTTATAGTGGAACTCTTGTATTATAAGATACATATTCTATATTGAAGTATATTCTTTAAGAGGAAAGTAATTCTATTACTATCACATTTTTGATATTATAACTTAACAATTTTTTGAAACTTTTATTCTAAAAAATTCATGTACATACTTTGCACTCCTTAATAAATTTACTTCTTATTATTAAAAATAAGTTTTACAGACCTTCCTTCTTTACTAAGGAGTTCCGGGGAAGGTCTACAAATACTTTTACTCCATCTAAGGGCAGGAACGAAACGGAGTTTTTGGTTATTTACACATTACATTAAAAAACTTTACTTCTCATTATTATTACGTAACCCGTGCAGGTGCTCCTTGATGAGTGAGCAGAGAGGCGGCGTCCCCTTTTCCTGTATATGTATCACCACATGAAAAACATATGGTGCGATTTACTACAAAAATCATATTAGGCTGCTGCATAAGTTCTGTCCGATTTTTTTGCCTTATGTTTGAAGCAGCTGTTCAGGACAATTTCATCTCTGATTCGATATTGTTGGTATCATTGAAAAGTGCTTTTCTTGCTCTTTTAATGCATATCAAATTTCAATAAATTTCTTAGTAAGGAGATTTCAAGCCTAAAATCTCCAAGTGGCCGAGGTACGTTCTCACCCTAGGAATATGTTCTTGAAAGAAAATCTCCACAGTGCGCAATTCAAGTCAGGTCCTTTCACCTCTTACGTAATAAGGGTGTAACAGACTAGCATATGCACAAGCTCAAATTGAGAAAACGTCTTGCTAGTAAAATCTGTCGCCGAACATTGATTTTTTGTATAAATGTTTTACAAGCATTAACTTTCTGCGAATAGAAGTAATCAATGAGTCAAAGTTGGAGATGCTAGGGTGAAATAAGAGGTAGCAGGGCCCATCCACCAATTCATTTTAGGCGCTCATGTTCATTGTAAAATTCTTATAATCCGCAAGTAGGCACGCACACATGTGCTAAAGCGAAATCAAAAAGTGGCTTCTTTTTTGCTCGGTCAAAAAATCTCTCGGCAACGCAGATTCTATGCGCGCTTTTATGTTGCAGAATAATCTGCAAAAATTTCTTTATCTATCCATTGTTAGATGAGATGCCTATCAATTCTCATAAGGAAGCACTGTCATGTCAAAAAAGACAGGTTTGAAAAAAAAACGCCGTGAAGTTTTTGAGTTCTTGCTTCTTTCTTGACCAGGATTTTCGCAAGTCCAAATATGTGTCTGATGGCCAAGGAATTAGTCAACACAAAGAAACTAAGATCTTGGAAAAAGTTAACCTCGAAAGAAGTCATGACATTTTGAACTCAAAAAACCCGAATCGGACAGAACTTATGCAGCAACCTAATACGGTCCTTTTCACCAGGGCCCGGCACCGATGGTTTGGGGTCAAACTGGACTTCGTTTTTGGAGTTAGAAGCAACGGGAACATCGTTTTTATGAGGTTCTGGAGGAAGCGCCAAAAAAAGCACGACGAACATGTCAGGTTTCGCGAGTTGAACAAGTTCTTTCGCAAGCGCGCGAATTTCAAATGCACTCAAACAAACAAATGGCTTGTTTACAGCGCACAAACAATCACATGGCTCCAAATTTGGGCGATGAGCATGCAATATTACTCCAAACTATGTTATGTAAAAAGTTCCCAAAACTTATGTGTCTGAATACCCGTTCCGGATTTGTTGGTTTCTAGACCAACCACCGAACCAACTGGGTTGGTTCGGAGCATAAATTTCGGAGAATTCACATAAGTTTTGGACCTTTTTGATTTGGACGATTAGAACAGTCAAAAATCTATCATATAGTGAAGAGAGCGAATCAAACCATTGCCTCTCCCCTTGTTTTGAGCCAAAAGTAGTGTAATAAATCTGCGCGTTGATAGATATCGTGCTCCATTCACATGCGGTGTCCTTTGAACCGTGAGGTGAAAAATGCATCGCCAAATTATTGAGGCCACAGATTTGGTTGGCCTAGGAGGTTTTCGACGTTCTGAGCACTAAAGTGGTACCATACTCAATGACAGAGTCTTTACAGCTCAGAATGTCTTTCTTTTGCTTTTTTGTTATATTAAATAACTCAAAATGTGCGTTTTTTTCGCTTTTTTATTGTTGCGTTGATTGAATAAGGTTTCCCTGCTAGTTTTTACGTCAAAAGGGACTTCGTAAATTTTCGCGAAGTCATCGAGGACTTCGTTTCCAAAAATGCTCCAAACCAACGCGTGCCGGGCCCTGCTTTTCACCATATGTCACAGGATTATGCGGTAAGCATGTATCGTCCCCTCCACAGCTCGTGCTACCCTTGGTCTGCGTCTCAGACCTGCCACATGTGGCTAACATGTTGCCAACGTGGCAATAACATGTTTGCAACATGCCACAACATGTTGGCAAAACATTTTGGCCACGCCAACATGTTGCTGCATGTTTGCCAACGTTGTCAACGTGTTAGTCACACGTGGCACGTCCGCGACGCCAGAAGGGTAGCAGCGAATGTGGAAGGGACGATGAAATTGTATGATCGATTTCGGACCAACGCCATTCAAGTTGGTATATATCGATTTCAGAGGAACCGGCGTTTCAAGTTGGGGATTATCGACCACCTTAAGGATGTACTACAAACCTGATATACGCACAGCTGATTTTGTTCGAAGTGATGAGCAAAAAAACAATTTTGGAAGGCGTAACCAGGAGCATTCGAGAAATATTCGGGAGTAGTAATTACCTGTACTGCAATTACTCCGAAAATGAACTGGAATAAGAAGTATACGATGAGAATACTGAAGACATTCTTCAAGGAGTTCACAAGGCAATCAAACACAGCCTAAGAATGCGTTTATGAGAAGAGAACGGCAGGGTGACTTATTGTCCGTTACCTTTAGTTTCGGGATCCTTTTAATGGTTTTCAAAGGTCTGAGGACTCTGAGAACTCTTAGTGATTTGATTGTGTTCAAATTTTTTCCCGCAGATCCATTTGTGCCACTGAAAGGATATTCATTTATTCAACAGCTCGCTTCACAGCTTCAAGGCATACTATTGCAGTGACTTCGCTGCCGATGAAACATAGCTCAAATTTATAATATTAAGTTGTCCCGAAAGTTTTGTCCGTTTTTTCAACCTATCATAAAAATACGTGGAACAAAGACAGGGAAACGCTTTAAGCACTACCCGACGCATCTTTTCCTCCTCTTTCTAACTGTCAAGCCCACATCCGATTACTCTTTCGCTGACTGAGATAACCGAAATTTCGAACCCATGGTTTTTACTATGTCCAAGTTTGACAATTTTTCACAATCTTCATTTTTAACTTTTGGAAGACCTTTGGTAGCCCTCAGATAGGGTAAGCAAAGAGCAATGCAATGCAATTATTTGGCATATCTAGCTGGCTTAATATTTCTAAAGATGATTTTTTGTCTTCATTTTTGCGAGGTTCTAAAATACAGAAACGCCTCGAACACTAATAAATCATCGGATTTTGAAGCTTTGAAAAACCGATTACGATTATTCACTATTTTTACGAAGCAAATGAGCGTTTACCGCTTCGAAATACAAGATTTTGCATTTTACGTGTACACGCTGGGGTGGGGTCAAATTCAAGAATTATAAAAATTTTATCGCCAAAGACTTCGCAAATTGGAGAGAAAATACATTCACTGGAAAGAGGAGTAAAAGCTGCATCGAATAACACCTTAGTTGTGCGCGTTTCATGATCTCTGGCTTTTGGCATCACCAAAAGTGGAATTTGATAGCATCAGAAAAATAATTCTAAAAAATTTTCAAGGCTGGCTATAGATGCCGCAAAATTGCATTATACTGCACTTTGTTTGCTCTATCTAACTGTTGCCAAAGCTTTTCCGAAAGTCAAAAATAAAGATTGTGAAAAATTCCCAAACTTGGACATAGTAAAAACCATGGGTTCGAAATTTCGGCGTTTATCTCATTGAACAAAAGATTAATCGGCATGGAAGCATGACAGTTAGAAAGAGAAGGAAAAGATGCGTCGGATAGTGCTTAGAGCGTTTCCCTATCTTCGTTCCATGCGTTTTCATGTTAGGTTGAAAAAACGGACAAAACTTTCGGGACAACCTAATCATATAAAACGCTCTTGTTTTTTGTTTGAGATGCAAGGAACTATAATGCTACTCTAGAGGTTCGGAAGTGTTCTGGAAGAACTAGCTATCTGGGAGATGGTATACGCATAGATATGGATAAAGAGCTAATGATAAACGAATAATCTTCATTTGTTCCAAGTTTGTCTCTGTAGACGAGATTTTTTCGTGCACTTTTACGCCTGTATTTACGCATACATCTGTGCGCAAAATATGAATACACAAGTGGGCGAGGTAACTCCGCTTCTACGCGAAGCTCCGCGCACAGTTGAAGTTTAGGGTGCCGCGCATTATTGCGGCGTCGTTCACAGGGACAGACTACCTGCCGCGCTTCATTGCGCGCACTGTCGTCAACGTGTTAAGGAGTTCTAGCTATCTCTAAGACGAAGATATACTTGCGGCCACACTGTAATCAATGTATTCTAGCGTTCAGATGAAGCAATGATGATTTAAATGGAGTAGTGTAAGTGAGTAGATGAGATGATAAGTAATTGTGCATACCCTCAGTGAACCTTTTACGCGGCCCCTGTATGAAAAAGGGAAAACGTGTTCCTATCCCTTTAACCTATGGGCTGAAAAACTGGAAGAAGTAAGACTAAGGCCCGAATGCACTAACATCCCTGCGGCGAGGGGAGCGACGTCCCCAATGATGTAAAAGTCGTAGCGGCGTCCGCATGCGACCCCTTCGTAATGGGGGATGCCGCTCCCCTCGCCGCAGGGATGTTAGTGCATACGGCCCTAAGAGATCAAAATCTTCAAGCAAAATTATGAAATTATTGGCATTATTAAAATCAAATTAGTAACATCTTGTTTCATAATATCATCACTTCATTATCAAACTTATTTGCAAGTTTCCTGAAAAAAACATCGGGAATTTGCCGCCTATTGTTCACTTCTAGGGAACTACGAAAAGGCTGGAGAGAGATTTACGTGCAGAGCCTTTGTGTATATAATTCCATGAAGTTACTCAAGCACTACTGAGCCTAGCAAAACTGGACTTTTAATCTTGTGGCTATCGAACAGGAAGCATTTTCTTATTGTTAGAATATCGCAAATTAGGCAGCGAGTAGAACTATAGGTGGTTGAGCCTTCAAAGGAAGTTACTTCTTGCAATAATTCTGCGGAATTCCGCAAAAAAAAAACTAAGAGCAGTGAATGTTTTAGAAATCCTGATTATCACAGACGTGTGAAGAATTGCACGCGTATGGCTTGTTCTGACCTTTTCTGGCTTTCAAAAATTTCTACTGATTCTTGGTGTTTTTTTTTCTTCAAAACAAGGTTGCCATTTTTACCTATTCTGGAAAATCTGTGCTGTATTTAGTCTTCCCTTACAAAATTCCAACATGTTTTTCGCTGTACACTTTCGTTCGTGTGTGTTTGTTATAGAATTGCAATTGTAGTCGCGAACGGGGGCTCGATGCCCTGCCTTGCCGCCCTTGCGGCTCCTCACGTGCAAATACCTGATTGATTGTGCCAACGCCTATGCTTTGTTTGAAGATTAAACCATACATGTCGAGTTCATCTCAGGAGAACATTGGCAGTTGTGAATTGACAGCTATGAGGTTGTTTCATAATTTTTTTCAATTATGTGTTTTTACCGCAATAAGTCACCAACTCCTATTTAATCCGAATGCAGGGTACCATTCGATAGAACAAGGCAAGCTCTATTAGGTGGCATGTGAGTGTTTGCACCAGCTTCAGCAATTCACGAGCTAAAAGCCGAAATCTGGAAAATTTCGGATGCCCGCGAATTTGAAAAATTTTCATAACCCTGTCCAAAGGCAACTCACCAGACCTCAAATTTGCTCACATATTTGCATTCCACATAAGGCATTCATGTATGCCGTTGCTGTATTTGTTTCTGTGCTAAAAACTAAACCCAGAAAACTAAAATTCTCAAGGTTCCAGAGAATCGATGCTGCACTGTCCTCACATAAATAAATGTACACCACTATGTTTCAGAAGTACGATCACAGACTTTCAGCTTTCTAAAAGCTGTAGGTTCCGCAGAAATATCGATCTCATCATAAAATACCCTAGCAAAAAAGCTAAAATTGGTATTTCTCAGGAACTAGCGCCTCTAGGATGCTGAAAATTTACCGATGTATTTCTGAAGGCTCATAGTATACTACCTATGTGAGAACAGCGCAGCATCACTATTTTGAAATCTTGAAAATTCTAGTCTTCTCCATTTCTAGCGCAGAAACAAACACAGCAGCGGCGCATATGAATATCTTACAAGGAGTGTATACGCGTGAGGAAGTTTGGGATCTGGAAAGTTCCCTTTGGACAGAGATGTGAAAATTTTTTAAATTTTCGGACTTGCGAAAGTTCTCAGATTTCGGCTTCTAACCCGCGACGTGTCGAGGCCGGTGTCAACATTTACACGCCCCTTGTAGGCTTATTATGCTCTATCGAATGGTACACAGTATTCTGACTAGTTGAGGAGTGTGTGACTTATTGCGGTAAAAGAAAAAATTGGAAAAACTTATGAGACAACCTAATATTTTAGCTTCTTCTCCATGTTTGCAAGTCTCAAAGAGTTATCCGGCTTGGAAAAGCCGTTCTAGAAGATCAACGACCAGTGAGCCCTCTGCCTAGAGATTCCCGCTTCCTGTTTGCCCACGGTCCCTAACGGATTCGTCCCGGGTTAAGTTAGCCAGGCAAGCCCTGGTATTTCCTGCCGTCCCGTACTGCATCCGGGTAAGAGAAAAGAAATTCGGTAGAGGCATCCTCACTTCTTGAAGAAGAAGAACGACTTGGTCCTTACAGCAAGAAAACTATTATCTTTTTCGACATGCTATGATTGTTATGATGTTTTCGATGTCCTTGGCATACTTTTTGGATGCTTTGTTTGAATTTTTGGCGCACTTTGTATACAACATCAATAAATACATAAATAAAGGATTTTAGATGGGAAAGTCAGTCATAATCTAGCCTTCGAAATTTGTGTGATGAATAAAACCGAATGATGGAAGTTGCATTGGTTCAGATAATATTCGGAAATGCGTGATAATTTCACAGGCCCTCGCGCCTTTTTTCGCGGACTTTCCGAATATGCAAAGTTGTTGGGTGCCGCATGGTCCTTTCTGAAAGACCGCACTACCCAGGGTACCTTCCACTGAGAGAAGGTACCCCAAACTCGGGTAATTAAACCATTGATGACACCTCTGCCACATAGAGTCTCACCTTTTGCTCGACGCACGGCCGAAACTGCGTAAAAAGAGTCCGAGCGATTGCTGAAAGAAGTTTGGCCAGCGCTCGCTGAAAAAAAAAACATTTGCCAAGCGCTTGCAAAAAGTGCTGTATTGCTGCACGCTGGCAGAATATGCGACCGTAAAAGAAGTACCGTCCGCTGAAGGTTTGGCCACGTTCCAAAATTCTGCTGACCGCCTGCAGAGAAACGCGAGCTTGCCGACCCGCCTGCCCCAGCTCAGACAATGGATCGGACCCCTCCGCTGGGGAAATGGCAGGGTCGCGGCGTTTCCCCAGCGGTGGGTCACCCATTTGTCCAGCGGAGCCCTCCCATCTTCTGCTCCGGATACCCCCCATTTTCTGCTCCGGATACCCCCCATTTTCAGCTCCGGAGCCCCCCGATTTTGTGCGCCGGAGCCCCCCGATCGCGGCATACTGTAATTAGCCCTAATTAAAGGCAGCTTCCAGGCAGATCTGGACCTATGGGGCTTTTACATGGAAAGTACTTTTGGGGCCCTAACTAAGGCACTGCCGAAGCAGCAGCTCAGGTAGTGCTCCAATGGCTGAGATATTCCCCTCGAAACAGACCCCCGCGAACGTACTCGCATGGATTCATGGCAGTTTCGCGCCAGGATCCACTCTTTGCGCCATGAATCCATGCGAAACACGGTCGCGGGGTCCGGTTTCGAGCAGAATATCTCAGGCGTTAGAGCACTACTTGAGCTGCCGGTTGGGTAGTGGCTTAGTTAGGGCCCCAAAATACTTTCCATGTAAAATCCCCATAGGTCCAGACTTGCCTGGACGCTGCCTTTAAGCTCCAAACCCCAATTTTGTCTCTAAACCCCACCCAAATAAGCCGAATAGGACCCCCCCCCCCCCGGGTAGGAGTTTAGCGCGACCCTCACCCCGTACTCTACCCCCTCCCTCTCACCCCTAGCGTTTGTGGATAGAAGATAGAAGAAAGAACGAAGAGATAAGACATTTATTTCAAATTTATCAAACTTTCGAAAAATCTATCTATCTATCTCCAGCATACGTACAACAGTTAATTCATATTACAAAAACCATACTAGGAGTGATAAGAATATTCAAAGAAAAACTAATTTCCTAGTTGCAAAAAGAACCTTGTAACACCACAGTATAAGCATATGGTTTTAACATGGTAAGAAAATGACAAAAAGATCAAAAAAGCATTCTGTGCAACATGAAACAAAACAGCGAGGAACGCCATAAACTCACATTTGCAAAGCAGGGACATATTGTCCAAGTGCGATATATGCATGAGCTATATTCATCCAAACATCTTCGAATTCCGAGGTCCAAGGCCATACTGGGGCAAAACGAAAGTAGGATGATTCAACGTAGTTGCTTGATAATAGTACTAGGACACGATGATGACATGGATTGAAATTCTTGCATATGCAACTTACCTTGAACGCCTTTTCATAGTCTCTGTTGAAATGGAAAAACCGCGCAAGAATGTAACAAGCTTCGGCCTTGATTTCGTCACTTTCCGTCATACTCATTGCATGCCACGCTAACCGTTCAACCTTGTTCATTTCCTGAAAAAGTGATGCCTTCAGATAAAGCGATAAACACCTCGATGTAACAGCGTGGACAAATTTAAAAGGTCCCTTTTATAGATAATTCGTAATTAATTCAAAGAATTTCTGCACTGACTCCTTTGAAGAAGAAGTGGTTGGCAAGATGGACCAAGACAACCGGATTCTCCGGCTCCAGACTATACGCTTGGCCTAGACAAGCCACTGCACTTTGGGCTCCCTCGACAGTATGCGTATTGTAATCCAAAATGGCAAGTGCTGAGAGAGCACAAACACTGTCATTTTGCAATTCCAACGCTCGTTCAAAAGCGATTCTGCAAATTGTAATTGAAAGTCACATAAACAGTAAAGAAGAAGCTATGTGACTCAAACATTTCACATTTACATGCTTACCTAGCCTTATCAGTCCCTAATCTCGCTAAGCAATACTGGAAGCAATGTGATGTGACTAAGCAACAGTAACAGTCACAATGCTTCAGTAACAGTCACAAAACTTCAACATCGTTTGGAGTTGCCTCCAAGACTTTTGTCAACATATCTCTTGCCTTGTCCTATCTTTCAAGCCAGAAACGATATAGTGGGGATCTGCAACGTCTGATGAAAAGTCGATCGACTTGGTAAGCATACGTACGAGAGAGATAGTGTGGACCCCGGCCAGCTTCAGGTACTAGCGCGGCGCACACGCAACGCGCGCCCGACTTGAACGCTTCTCATTTCACTTACGAACAAAAAAGCATTATAACCGAAAACAGGAGTGAAATGAGATGTGGAGGCCTCTAATCCGAACACGAGAAAAGCCAAGGCAATAGGAGAACCTTCACAACTTCTACTACTAGCGCTCAGATTCCAGTCAATCTCATAAATAACTGGAATCTTCTATTATCCATCGCTAGTAGTGTATGACACTACCAGCGATGGATGATAGAAGTAACAGGAAAAGTCGAAGAACAATTCTGAAAAGTCTTCCTTCTGTTCATAAAAAAACCCAGAAAGTTTGAGCTCAAGAGCACGATTGCAAAGCTCTGATGGTGTAACAAAAGGCTAGAAGCATCTACACTCCACAAAATCAACTGCATATACACTTATTCTGAACATTTGGAGAGATGTCTCTGAACTACACCGAAATCTTCACTATTGAGAAAAAAACAAGATTTTCGAAACAAATGCTTGCAAGACTGTCAAGACTCGTAAAAATCCATCACCAGCAGTTGACGTGTGTCGTTTACATCTAAAGTAGAGATTACAGAAGAGAACAAACACACTTGAAAGAGGAAATTGAAAGAAATCCCTTCAGAGCCGAAACGAAAAGCGCACTGAAGGCATGCGCTGCGGGCGCGCCGCGGAGGTACCTATGGGAACCTGGCCGGGGTCCACACTATAGCAATAAACGGATTAGTTAGACGATACCTTTCATCACAACAACACTAGATAGTTGCGCAACTAACCTCATTGTTTCGAAAATCCAGAATTAATCACAAAAACCACTCCATCAATAGTCTACGATGTCTCAGCAAGTCGAAAAGAGCCAAACACTGGAGGTGATTGAGTGCAACCGCACGAAAATTTCAAACATAAACCTGAAAACGAGGAACTTACAGCAACATAAACGCCAACGCGACGAAGAGCAACGCGGAAAAGGATAAAACGGTAAAGAAACGCGCAAAAACAACAGAATCAAATAAACGGCGACTAAAATATGGACAAAGAGCGTAAACAGAGGACTCATCACCGTGGAGTTAGACGTTTGCTTGCTACGCGCCAAATCGATACGCAGCCTGCTCCGGATACCTCCCATTTCTCCGGCGGATACCTCCCATCTTCTGCTCCGGATACCCCCCATTTTCTGCTCCGGATACCTCCCATTTTCTGCTCCGGTTACCTCCCATTTCTGCTCCGGAGGCCTCCCATTTCTGCTCCGGACCCCTCCCATTTTCTCCGGCGCGACTCCGCCAGATTTGCCAGGCTCGCGCCGGACAAATTTGTCCGGCGCGAGCCTGGCAAATCTGCCAGGGTCGCGCCGGAGAAATGGCGGACCTTTGCAGCAGGGCCGGAGAAGCCTCCCATTTGCCTGGCAGTGATGTCAAGCGAGGGACCGCCCATTTGCCCCGCTCTCATTGGTCAATTGGGTCCGGCGCGAGTCTGGCAGTTTCGGCTTGCCCAGCGGAGGGGTCCGATCCATTGTCTGAGAGCGATTATCTGAGTGAGAATGCGTCCACTGTGCCGCAACTAATCTACGAAAATGCCGCAGTTGTTGTCCGAGCATTTCGTTTAAACTTTAACCAACATTCTTGCAAATATTACACGCCAGAATAAAGCGAGCTATTTTCCGGCGCCCATAAATCGCATGGCCGCCTGCCTCCGGCGATTATCTGAGTAGGGGCTTTCCGCAATTTTCTACTAGCAAAATGCAAAATCGCAAAATTTATAGCGCCATATTTGAGAGCTTTTTTTTTCGTGGCTAACGCAGAAGTTATCAAACATCTATCACAGAGCGCGAATTTCTATTTTTGGAAGACAAAACTATGCATTTAGATCCAGCACTCAAACAGTTTTTCACTTTTGTGTGAATTGCGCGAGAACTTTTGCGCCAACCTAATGTATGTTACAGCCTTGATATAAACAGTAATTATCACAGTAATTATTGGCGAAGCGAGGGTAGTATGAGGATGCTAGTTTGCAAAGTTAAAAGAAAAAATGAGATGTGCTTTTTGGGGGTTGCACACCAGCGAGTACACTTTTTAACTACAGCTTCGCGTGTAACTTACGCGAATCCAAATGCGAATAATGCACAAATCACAACGACGCCGTCGAGTATGTTCCAGAAGTCACGGCAGTAGGATCCTGGATGCAGGATGACACCTTGATCGATCACCTGAAACATGGTCTGTCGTTTGGTATTATGCTGAATATACCAGACCAGTGCTTCACCTCTGCTTCGCAGATGCTCGCACTGGCCATCAAGAAACGATGGTAAACTTAGGATGTGAAGGCTTTCTTTCAGATTATTGTCAGGTTGACTGCTGTGAGAGAGACCTAATTGAAAATGAATACTCGCTATCAGAACCTCACATGCTCCAAAGCATTGTAAATCAATCCTCACTGTATTTTCGTAACAGACAGACTTACAGACCGACAAATAAGCGGCTTATTAAAAGTCATGATACCAAATATGTGCGCAACCTCAGATCAAGCTTTGAAGATATCTAACAAACCTTAAGCAGCATCTCGAATGCAAAAACAGCGGTAAAACTGTAGTCCATGTATTGAAGAACCTTATTTCTGACACTGTCCTCATTTATAGGATCTTCGGCTGCTAAGGATATAGACGATAAACAGATGACCACCATAATTGTTATTTCGAAGTATTTCTTGCATACTACACTGTGAATCAGTAGTCTTAGGCTGAAACGAAAAAATGTCCGGATGTTGTTGGACACTTCAAGCAAAAGCGTACGGATTTGATGAAGACATAATGAACATGGATGTATAGGGAACCATAGGTCTTGGACCTCCAAATGATGATTCTTCTTCTTCGATTTCTTCAAAAGAATAAATATTTGAGACCTGCCTGAAGCACGAAATAACCAAAGTGAGAAGGAAACAAACCGTCAACGCTATTATCATCGACTATATCAGTAATGCTGCAGCGGTCTCCAATCTGAAGCGCAACCTCGATGTCGAACAAAAAAAACGACAAATTATTTGCATAGGAGTAGACCAATTTACACGCTTATGCCTCTAGAATTCTGTAGATTTTCGAAGTCGACATACTCCGCGCGGCTCTAGCCTAAGCGGAGCATGTCGAGACTTAGCGCATTAGCGCAAAAAGAAGGTGGAGGAGAAATTGGTTCTAAATTGAATCGTTTAGATAAAACTACAAGTTGCCTTATGGGAAATACTAGGTTTAAAAATTATTATTTTCCTTGAAAGTTTTTTTGCCGGAAAGGTTTGTTTCTCATTTCCAATCAAGTACTAGCGCAGAGACCATCAAAGAAAATCCAATTTTAATAAGTCTCAATCTTCGCTCAACTTTTCTATCGCAATTTTCGTGAAATCAGTCCGCAGATAAACTTATACGAACAGCGCAATGCAAGATTCCTCACAGTATTTCATAATTTAAACGATTATTTGGGTCATAGAACAGATGCATATGCTGCTTTTCAACAGCTCACATAGGGACCTCAGAAATATTAAAAAGGACAGCAACTCGCGAGCAATGGTAAGCACTCATTCTTGTTGTTCATCGCAGGATTTGCACAGAAGACTTCTGACGCTCTTATAGCCAAAATTTCTACTCGTGTTCTTTCATTTCTATGTTGAATCCTTTCTACCGTCCGTCATTGAAAAAGCGTACGATTGATACCAGGACATTCGCTCAAAGCAGCATCGTATGGCAGTTAGCGAGGCGCGATGCAACGCTATTTGCACTGCGCTACGATACAGCCCCTCTCGCTTACCCAACCTTCCAAATTTGCATTCCTTTCGTGCGCACCTCACTCTGCGCAAAAACACCTGGATTACGCGTCACACATCAAAGGCGTAGCTAGGCAAGACTGAACAGGATTTCTGGTAGTGAGGTTGCTTGCACCCTAAATACGGAGATAGAGAAAGTAAGAGCACACAGCATTCTGCGTCTTCCTTGAAAACTGTCCCCAAACCTGTGCGGCAAGGCAACACACTGGTTCGGATGAACTCGGAATTTCCCTACTATTGTCGGAGGGCATGCGCAAATTATAACCATAAAAGTCCGGCACTGACTCTGCGTCTCCAACTTTGGCAGAAAGTGTTCCACTCGTCCAATTCCAAAATGGAGGGCTTTTGGAAATGCTGGTTTCGTCATTCTCGCGCCGTTTATGGTGGATTCAAAATCAGCGTAAGAACAAAATTTAAGAAGTTACTTACACAAGGTGTGATGGCAAATGAGTTGTTTAACTTGTAAAAATTGAAATAAACTTTGTAAAACTAATTTTTTCGAAGGCTTTGGAAATTACTGACTCGCAAAAAATTTGGAAAGCATCTCAATAATCATTCGGAGGCGGCAACTTCGCACCTTATTCAAAAAAAAATTTTCAAAGCTTTTGCACCAAATAGAAATCCTGACCGCTTTTCAACATAGCAGCGTTGCAAATAAGGCGTTGTGTGGGAATACCATATTTGGCACACCCTCTATTTCAACATGCGCACATATTAATATCGTTATGACGGTGTCAATAAGATCTGTTTTGATTCAAGCGCTTTCGATATCGATGTTGAAATGTTTACTACAACAACGTTTTGCAGTAGCGCGCTTGAAATGTATTTTTGAAGAGTCGCGCTATTCTCGAAGTAAATAAACAAAAGACAAAATGGGAGTATTATTTTGTAGATGCTTCTCCATTCGCGAAATTAAGGAAAGTAATTTTTCAAGAACTAATTGTAAGGAATGTTTTAAGGAACAGCAAACATTGTGCAATCAATGTGGGAGACTCGGCTTCGGGAAATTCTACTTGTTTTTACATTAAGCACACCTGGTACCTTTACAAGCTTTCTTTGACATCACTTAAAGGCAGCGGCTCGGCAGATTTTGCATTTCCATCTTTTTGCATGGTGTGGGCCTTCTCGACCCGTAGATCCCGAATCTGAGCTTTAAAAAGGGTGAAAAGGCCTTTTTCGGGGCGTTATTTTTAATCTCCAAAAGGCAGCTCGGACGACAATTTTCAAAGGAAAGTCGGGAGGCCCTGGCACGAAGACCCTGCTGCCTGTAATTTTGGCTTTGTAATGCACAATGCGGGAAAGCGGTTGGGGGGTCCCGCGCCGTCTAGCGGAGAACAGTCGTCCGAACAAGGTGTTAGGGGAGCGAAAGGAGGAACGGGAGCGGCGCTTGTGCCGCCCCCCTGGCTTGCAGAGTTCACATTTTCGGCGCGGAGTTGCTGTTTTGGTTCACTTGGAGGGCCTCCTATCCATCTGTGTCAAAATCTGAGGTACAGTCTGCCCCTATCGGGATCAGGCCGAACCGTCTGCTGAATTTGCGCGCTCGCAGCGCTAGGGAATTGCGCTGCATACGCGCGCTGTCGCAGAGAGTGAAGAGATCGAGGAGAGAGCAGACTGGCTAGCCGCAGATGTGGTGCGAAACCCTCGCGGCGCGGACTCCCGCCATGCCGATTTTGGCCTGGTTAGGATTGGGGCAGACTGTAGGTCAATCTGCCGAGCCGCTGACTTCAAGCTGACAATGGCATAGGATAATCTTACTTATGTGTTGAAATAGGACAGTTGTTTATAGTACGATGCCTCTTGTGTCTTTATGTACTAGGTTTGCTGGTCGAGAATCTTGACAATTCCATTTCAGACTATGATGGAGAAGATTTTCACTTCGGTGTCATCTCGGACGAGAACAAAGTCTCAGTTGAGAGATGCGAAAGTCACTGGAAATTAGCAATAACACAAAAGTGAATAAACCTTCTTTACACAGTCATGCAGAGTATAGAATACCTGATGGTGAATCTATGGTAAAGTCTATTTTATCCGCTAGATCATCTTTTCTTATTGTTAGATGGTATTTATCAGTCTCCTGCTCGCTGTTCAGGCGCGTTACATTATTATACACGCTCCGAACCGAGAGTGTTCAACCCGTAATTTGGTTAGCATGGCCCAAATGGGCAGCAGCGCCTGATCTGTCGAGATCGGGCCTGCCGCGCACGTGGCCAAACTTTCCAGATCAGACTCTTGAGCTCATGTAGTCCTAAGGCGAAGACCAAGCAATATGGTAATGATGAGAAATTGTGGTAATCACTGTGATCCAATCCAGCTTTCTATCACACAGGTTGATACGTATTGTTTTCATTGGGCCAATAAATAAAACTTTATGACTACTTTGCACATTTCTACAGTTCTAAATTATTCCAGAGCTATGCATAGTCCTATAGTAATGATAAACAATGCGTTACTGATGCTTAGGACGAATTGACGTTCGTAGCACTTTTTGAGAAAAATGACTTTAACTTCTCGGTTTGACTTTACATTATTAAAAGTGCATATAATTACAAAAAGCTCGGGGTCAAGAGGAAAGAAAAAACAATAAAAAGTCGGATTTCATGTGTTTGTAGCATGCAAAATTCACACCAGCAGGCGTCTATCATATGCGCCCGCACACGCTGTTGGCGTGGTGCTCACCAGTAGATTCCCGAACAAGCACGAGAACGATGTACAGGAGAATGATAAATACAGCCCGTGGGGAAACTTACTGCATAGTGTTCCGTACATAGGTTATAAGGTCCTTAAATATAAGTAGACGTTTCTGTCATGTATGCACACCAAACAGGGCCCGGCACGAGGTTGTCAAAAGGGCTTTTTGACAACGAGTTCCCCTTTGACCCCAAAAATTTTTTACGGATATCCCATTGACTTAGAAAGTGGTCCCAGTGATTGGGCAGTGAACACCCTACCAAAATACAGAATTTTCATTCAAAAAATGTCCAGAAAGTTTATCCTCTGATCTATTTCGACTCTGAACTCAGCCAAGATTTACATCAGTTTTCTGATGGAATCAAGGCATCAGCGCCATCTGCCACCACAGACAGACGTAGAACGTTCCGTGGCAGTACTGTGATCCTAAATGAAAAAAGTATCTCATAGAATTGAGGAATCCGGCAACCAAGCGAAAAATGATCGATGCCAAAAAGAACAGGCTTACTCAAGATGTAGGAAGAAAAAGCGATAAAGGATGCTACCGAAATAGAAGGGCAAAATATATGATTTCTAGGAAGATCTTCTGCTGCGCATGATTAGCGAATGAAAGTAGAAAGAGTTGGCAGTCTTGGCCGCAGAGCGCGCGGATCAGAGAGCAAATGATTGCACATCGTATTGCGAACGATTGCACCCAAAATCGATGGCAAAACAGTTTACATTAGAATGAATGAAACAAGAGAAAGAAAAACGTAAATCAAAAGGGAAAAGTGAGAGGAATGAAGATATGTTGAAGCAACGCGGTTATAGGGGGTGAAGGACGCCGTCCTAACGCATATCGATTGGAGCGCGCTTTCCTCCTTAGGAAACGAGGCTGCTGGAGCTATTTTTGGCTCTAGCAATGAGGAGAGGAGGAGGTTTGAAACCAAAATTTCGATATATACTAAACTTTAGGTGTAGAGCAGATTTATATGAAAATTTTGAAATAATTATGTGAATTGGGTGTTTTGACAACCTCAGGTTGTCATTAGGTTGTCAAATGACAACCTAATTTGGAAATAAGTTAAGCACGCTCATCAATCACATAAGTTTTTCATAATTTTTCATACTTTGTTACTTAGTCCTATTGCGCATAAACACACCAAGTCCCGCGCGATTTCGTCACCTCTGCGTTGCAAACGAGCCATTTTTCCATTTCTTTGGTAGCGGGAAATTTTCAGAGAAAAGTTTGCCACAATCTTCAGTCACATAATTTTTCATTGAAACTTCTCAATTAAGCCTTGCAGGCCCGTGTGCATATACGTGCCAAGTTTCATACCACATCGTCATCTGCGCGTTGAAAACGAGCCATTTGAATTCACATCTTCATTTACCAATTTTGCAAAATTTTCTGAAAAAATGATTACTCTTTCCGTTCACATAAGTTTTTCATAATTTCTCACATTTTGTTTCCACTAGCCTCTCTCCGTTCGCATACAAAATTTGTTACGTTACGCATACATTGAGAACTAATCATGTATGCTGTTACAAATAGCATCGTCTGAGCGACGTCGCGCGTGCGGCAATTAGCGACGGCGCGGTTTGACGCGCGCGAACTCCAATGTTCGCCTGTTGAGGCGCATAACATGCTTAGATAAGCAGATTTTCCAGGGCTTCGGGCGAACCTTCGCAAAAACGATTTCCCCTTTGCTTTTATTTGCCGAAAACGAATTTCAGCTTGTCATTTGACAACCTCGTGCTCGGCCCTGATACCAAATCTGGTATCATACCATTGCCTGTTCATTGTAATAAGCTATTTGCTCGTTACTCGAAAACAGTTTCTGCGTTATGCGCGATCGTGCAAGAGCAAATGACTGATGGCCGTGCTTGACTTGTTTGTTTTGTGAGAATGTCTGAAGAGAGTAACTTTCAAGAGTTGATTCTGATCTTTTTTGGATTTTTTCCTTACGGATCCGTACGCAAAAAAAGTCGCTTACCTTACTTTTCTTCAGTGAAATCCGGTCTTGTTCCTGCTCCAGCTATCACGAGTTATGTCGGACAGGTATGTTTTATAAGATCATTCCGAAAGTAATTTCGCTTTTTTCAAAAGGTGCCACAATTAAAGGAAGAAAAATTTCAAAAGAGCTTGGTAGCTTTCGATGTAGCATCTCAGCATCCCAAGACCTCTTATAGATCTTTGCTTCATCAATTGTGGCGCCCCTTTGAAAAAAGCGAAATTACTCTTGGAATCTTATGTATAAAGCTGAATGTCTGTTTGTATGTCTGTCTGTATGTATGTGTGTACGTATGTTCCGAATAGAAAATTCCATTTCTGAACCGATCCGGACCAAACTTGGCACACATACACTTTGGCCCCGGCGAATGTCATAGGCTACTTTTCGTCATCGATCGATGTCTATTTTATCGATTTTTTGCAAAATTTGAGCTACAGGGCTGGGAGTTGGCACAGGGGGGTAATCGAGCATGCCGATTACAAATATATTATTGACAGGGTCGAGCGGAGCCGGGTAAGCCATCTAGTGAATCAATATAATAGTAGTATCGATTTGTAGCAGGAAAGTTGAGCGAAACCTAGGAATACCAGCAATAGGCGCTTGATGATTTGTTTCACGGAACACCACCATTCTAGCTTCTAAGGGAGACAAAAGGCATCAGACTTTAGGCCTTAATTGGAAATAAAGGACTGCTAACAAACCTTTCCGGCACCATTTTTAGAGTTTTATGTCCAAGCCTGAAGAGTGTGGGACTTTCGAACATTCTGAACTCCATACAGGTTCCTCTTCCACACTTTCATTCAAATCGTTCGCTTCCTCCTCTGCTTCCTCAGCAGCTGTAAGCTCTTGCGCATTCGCCAGGTTATCGACAGCGATAGCCAAAAATACATTCAACAGTGTGTCTGAAGTGTGCAATAAGTTATGATTTGGAATTCTGAAAAAAAGACGAGATATACAGTTTCCAAAAAGCACTAGAATTATGAAGTAGATGCAGTAGACCATTCCTCCTCCATAAATGCCTCCTTGGGCTTCTATAGCTAGATACATGACCTCGTTCCAGTCTTCACCAGTCAATATCTGTAAAAATCTAATGTTGATTCAGGCTCCTTAATAGGTATTGTGCCTGATATCCTGTGTTCACACCTGGAATACGGTAATCAAGGCCACTGGGAATGTATCAAAATGGGTGTAGGGATGCATTGATGGAAAGTTAAACCTGAATTGAAACATGGCAGATCATCAAGCATAGCTCTGAGGTCAAAGCTCACTTTCCTCCAAAAAGCTGCATTCCAAGGAGAGCAAAGATCACAATGAAAAGAAAGAGAAGAAACAGCAAGGAGATTATACTGCGCATTGAATTCATCAGGGATCGAACCAAATTGCGAAGCGATACCCAATATCTAAGAAGTGCGGATGAAAGAAAATTTGAGCATTATGATGTTACATACGATGTTAATTTGAAAATCCTCAATAGACGCAGCGCACGTAGGACAGAAATACCAAATGAAACTCCATTTACTTCAGTCCAAGCAATCTCAAATGCGGAAGTGGCAATTACTAGGCAGTCGAAAAGATTAAACTAAACATAAGTTTGTGACGGAGTTCTTTCCGAATAGAAGTTCAACAACCTTGGACGCGAAATAAGAGCGAGTGCCCATGGCAAACAATTTGAGCATTACTTCGATCATGAAAATTCCAAGGAATACATATTCAGCATAATCTGTAATTTCAACACTTACTGTGGTTCCGGGCTGAAAATGAAAGCTGCAGAAGGTTCATGCAAGACTATCGGGAAAATGGTCTAACTACCTCGATTTCACGCAAACAAAGCGCATCTTTTTCGATTTTTTAAGCAAGGCGCTCAATCGCTTCAATGTGTTTCGGAAAGCGGTTCTTATGCCGCACGATTCTCTTGAGCAATACACAGCAGGATATAAAGACCTTCAATGGCGAAGTCTTCGTGTTTGATTTTGAAAAAATGACCGAATTTAGGAAAAAATCTCCCAGCCTCGTACGCGTGAAATTAGTGTAGCTGATTATCGCTAACATAGCATCAAAAATAAGCTATTAGATTTACCAAACCAAGAAAATAGAAGGTTGCTACAGTACTTTATCCATGCACCTTTGCCCTTCCTCACTGTCGAACCCATATTCTCATACCCGCGCAACAACAACGGAATAACTTACGTAAAAAATTTGTAAGCCACGTTGGCTGCCCGTAATGTTCGGATGCGACACATACAGTATTGAGAAAGACCAGACCTATCACGGACCAATAGAATACTTGCGTCTTTACCAATACCCGTATCCGAGATCTGAATATCTTCTTACACGGGAAATCTTCTTTATGTACTATATGAGTTTGACCTTGCTGTACGAATTTGTTTACAGATGTGATAGTAGCAACCGTAGTGCCGTTTCTCTGAAGAAAAAAAAATGAATAATTGCAAGCAGTTGAAGCTAAAAGAGTATGTGCAGCAAGTATGGCCTGCATGTAAATCTTATATATAAAGCTGAATGTCTGTTTGTATGTCTGTCTGTCTGTCTGTATGTGTGTACGTATGTTCCGAATAGAAAATTCCATTTCTGAACCGATCCGGACCAAACTTGGCACACATACGCTACGGGCCCCGGCGGGTGTCATAGGCTACTTTTCGTCATCGATCGATATCGATTTTATCGATTTTTATCGATTTTTTTGCTGAGTTCACCTACGGGGCTGGGAGTTGGCACAGGGGGGTAATCGAGCATGGGGATTCCGAATACAATATTGGTTTTCAGGATTATCGATTACTTTTATCGATCTTATCGATTTTTCGCAAAGTTTGAGCTACGGGGCTGGGAGTTCGCACAGGGGGGTAATCGAGCATGGGGATTCCGAATACAATATTGGTTTTCGGGATTATCGATTACTTTTATCGATTTTATCGATTTTTTGCAAAGTTTGAGCTAGGGGGCTGGAATTTGGCACAGGGGGGTAATCGAGCATGGGGATTCCGAATACAATATTGGTTTTCGGGATTATCGATTACTTTTATCGATTTTATCGATTTTTTTGCAAAGTTTGAGCTAGGGGGCTGGGAGTTGGCACAGGGGGGTAATCGAGCATGCTGATCATCCCCAAAGGGGGTGATCAGCATGCTCGATCACACCCCTGTGCCAAATTCCAGCCCCCTAGCTCAAATTTTCAAAAAATCGATAAAATCGGTAAAAGTAATGGACGATCTTGAAAACTAATATTGTATTCGTAATCTGCATGCTCGATTACCCCGCTGTGCAAACTCCCAGCCCCGCAGGTCAAACTTTACAAAAAAATCGATAAAATCGATAAAAGTAATGGACGATCCTGAAAACTAATATTGTGTTCGTAATCAGCATGCTCGATTACCCCCCTGCGCAAAATCCCAGCCTCGCAAGTCAAAATTTACAAAAAATCGATAAAATCAATAAAAGTAATCAATAATTCTGAAAACTAATATTGTATTCGGAATCCCCATGCTCACTTCCCCCCCCCCTGTGCCAACTCCTAGCCCTGTAGGTGAACTCTGCAAAAAAATCGATAAAAATCGGTAAAATCGACATCGGTCGATAACGAAAAGTGGACTGTGACACCCGCCGGGGCCCGAAGTGTATGTGTGCCAAGTTTGGTCCGGATACGGCGGAGACGGGTAAGCCAGCTAGTCAGAAAATAAAATGACGGTGATTTGCAGAATTTTTGAAGAAGGGTCAATATTATTCCTCTACTCAGACAATCGCCGGGGGCAGGCGGTCACCGGAAAAATAGATGGCTGATTTCTCGCACCCCGCTCGCGGATTTTTTGGAAAGCAATCGGGACTTTGCTTGCTGAGTCAGCGGGTTTTTGAGAGACCGCCTGCTGAATTTTTTTCCGCTCTTTTCTTTTGCAGATATATTGCTGAATCTCTGAGGAATCGAGAACTCAGCAAGCGGTCTTCCGAAAAGTCCTGATTTCTTTCCGAAAAATCCGCGAGCAGGGTTCGAGAAATCAGCCATCTATTTTTCCGTGCCCGCCTGCCCCCGGCGATTGTCTGAGTAAGTGGACGCAGACGACACGATCCGAGAAATCCTTGTCTTGTCAGTAAAGCAGCAAGTGGTCTGCGTAGAATTTGATCTGCTTCGCATAGATAATCGCCCTTTAGAGGAATCTCAAACCACTTATGAATGCTTCAAAATAAGCTCTATATCTGAACCCTATTCGCTATGCTGAATCCAAAAATCACACTGAAGGAGCGAAAATGGCGAAAAGAAAAAAGGCTCCGATGCAAAAGGATTATCAGCAGGAGGGTGTGAATTCACCCTCCCAACTTGCGGAGCGATCTTCGCGGTTCCGACCAGGGCCCAGCACGAAGGTGACAAATGGACATCGGTGAAACGAGTTCGCCTTTGCCATTGTCAATTTTCACGACTTCCCAATTGATCTCGCCAGCTGTGCAGGTTGTTCGATTATAGCGCGCTTTGTTCCTCCAAGGAACTGGCGTCGTTTTTACTCTTGATCCTAACAGAAAGAGAGGAGAAGTTTTAGAACCAAAATGTTGCTACAGGGTGGGGCAAAATTCTGGGAGCTTACAAAGGAGGTCCGTTTGGTTGAAGTGGTCTTTTCAAATGAAGTTGATACGACCATAAAGAAAATCGAACGTGATTCCAAATCTGTCTTCGTTATCTGCCGAGCTCCTCTGGACGCCGAGTTATGTTTTTTTTCTATGTTGAGATATTAAATGCAATTAGGACAAAAATTGTCAAAATTGCGTAAATAGTTCAATATTGATTATCAGAGCACTCCAATCAAACAATACTTTCTGTCCAAAACACCCATAATTAACGCTGCACTATTTGAACGCTGAAGAGAACGTAAAATTTGATTTACGTAGATTATGCGTTCATTTTTCGCACAGGAAAATATTCATAACTCGGCATGCAGAGGCGCTCGGCAGATAATGAAAACAAATTTGGAATCAGCGTTTGATGCTTTTCAAAGGGGTTTAAGACTCATTTGGAAAGGCCACCTCGATTAATCGGACCTCCCTTGTTAGTAATTTTCCAGATGCGACCAGAAGAAAACTACCTAGAAACAGAAAATTTGGTGCACACATGAATCGAACCTTAACAAATATAGCGCAGCTCTTAAATTTTGAAATTGGCTCTTTTGTTTCCAAAGCAGCCCTTCACAATCCTGGCAAGTCTGACTGTCGTGGCACGAAGGCATTCAAAATGGAATTCTATGCCATCATGATAACTGTTTCTTTCACTAGGCAAATGTGCAGTATGATAGAGCAAGCTTTTGGCTACAACATATTTTACGAAGAAATTTATTCGCGAATTTTGGACAAATTTTAGGCAATTCAAGTGAAGGCAAGTGTACTCGCATGCTGGAAATTTGGATGCGATTGCGCAATTGTGAGCGAAAAATTACAATCTAAAAAGGATGAATTTGCTTCATTAATCAAATTCGAATGGAATACAGAAGACTCATAGAATAAATATAGCCTAATACTCGGCACTTGCTGCGCTCTTATAGCCTTAGAATTTTGATTCAAAGAGAAATGGCCACTGGCACGCAGGTAATATTCGAATTTTTATTTTGCGTTGAAAGAATAGTTTTTGGTAAACGCAACTACTACGGTGTGATAGCGCAAAGCCTCGTCTAATTTGTGTACAACAAATTACTAATCGCAGATTTTTAACCACGAAATAAACTATGCAACCAAAAATTTTGATTTTTTCGCTCTGCAGAAGCACTCGCTTGATAAAACCAATTCTTCCAATTGAATATGGCAAGCATTTTCAGCTATGTAAAGTGTGGTTTGTAGAGGATGATCGCAGTATTATGTGACACAAATTTGGAACTAACAATAGGATCATCAGTAGTTTCGTGATTTACAACACTGCAAACTTGGCTCCCAGACTTTTGCCCCACCTTGTATATGCTAAGCTTTAGCTGTAGATTAGGTCTCGAAAAACTTATGTGAATTGGAAGTATTGCCTACCTCATGTGGGCATTAGATGGGCAATTGCCCACCTAATTTGGAAAAAAGTTGGGTACGCTCTTCATTCACACAAGTTTTTCATAATTTATCATACTTTGTTCCTTAGTGCTACTGCGTGTTACATAACAAATCTTGCACGATTTCGTCATCTCTGCGTTGCAAACGAGCCATTTTTTCATTTTTTGGTAGCGGGAATTTTTCAGAAAAAAGCTTGCCACACTCTTCATCAGTCAACTTCTGCAGGTCCGTGCTCATGAAAGTACCAAATTTCATACAATCTCGCCATGTCTGCGTTGCAAACGAGCCATTCGTATTCGTATCTTCATTCACCAATTACGCAAAATTTTCCGAAAAGAATGCTTTTTACACCTTCCATACACACAAGTCTTTCATAATTTTTCATACTTTGTTTCCAAAGCCTATGTTCGTTCGTTTACGAGATTGATTGCCATATTATTACGCATACATTGAGAAATAGTCAAGTATGCTGTCCCAAAAGACATTAAGCGACGTCGTCGCGCGAACATAGGCTTTTGCATGACTGGCAATCAGCGTGCGGTCTGACGCGCGCGAACTCTGATGTGCCTTTGCATATGACATGTTGAGATAAGCAGAGAGCAGTGATCACCTCTTTTCCAGGTCTACGCCCCGTACCTTGCAAAAACGATGTCCCCTTTGCGTTTGACACCAATAGGACTTCCAGCTCATCATTTGCCCACCTCGTGCCGGGTCCTTTTCGACTTTAAGTCGCGCTCGCGCATAGTCGGTGGCGATGTAAGGGCGGCTACTCAAGTCCTGCTCCAAACCCACCAAACCAGTGAAGCTACACAGTGAATGGATTCTCCTCCTTCAGACGAACTAAGGAGAGCAACAATTTTCAAAAATTGTCTTGAAACATTGCGATTATCGCACCGTCATTAACACGATCCTGAAGCATTACTTGACGACGCTCATAACGCTTTGAAAGAAACAGGCTATTGAAAACACTGCACCATTATGCATTGGAAATGATCAAACAGCTCTCTAATATCCAATCAACTTTTTCCACTGGTATAAAAAATTAGCTCGGTCACATCCACAGAAACATACAAACCACCAATCACAACAACTCATGTATATTCTCCTGCAAATACCGTAGCTATATCCTGTTTCGCCTTCCTCGCTGTCTAAATCGTCTTCAAAATCCTCCTCTTCTTCAAAATCCTCATGGGTCTCCACTGAATACTTTCTTAACGCAGTTTTCAACTTCTTCTTTGTCTCTGCTCTACGACGGCCTAAACAGAGATAATGTAAGTGTACTTTCAAAGAAGGGAGAGCGTTGGTTTGATGCAAAACTGATGGCCGTTTTCTTTACCTTATGTTCAAAGCTGCGCCGTTTCTCTTCCTCGTACTCCTAGTAAACTAAGTAGGCTTCTACACAGCGCGCCTCCTATCTCTAATGCCTGCCCTTGTCAGCTGCGAGAGGATAAGTATGATTGTTCCACGATTTTAGGAATGCCATATACATTTGTATATGTGTGTATGATTGCGCCCCCTCCCCGAGAATGGGTCGCGAAATTTTTGAAAGTTACTTACATAAGTTATAAAAATGTGCAAGAGACTTATTTATACTTGTAAGTAATTGAAATAATTTTTAAATAATTTTGAAAATTCAATTCAGCCTTATAAAAAATTTTTTCGGAGGCGTGGCGTCAGCCACGCCCCCTTTTTCTAAAAATTTTGGGGTTCTGGGCCCGCGAAAATTTCAAAAAGGGTACCAAAAATTTTCTCTGGGTGCGTGGCTAACGCCACGCACCTTCATCAGAAAAAATTTTTGTCGCGACCCCCCCCCCCAAGCCGAAATCCTGGGTAGGCCACTGATATTTGTGTATGCTTGTGTGCAAGTATCTATGAGTGTGTGCATGTGTGTATGTGTACAGGCTACTGCCGGATGCAGGCGCGAAACTTACGGACGGCAGACTAATGCACAACATCTAATAGTTGCGTCCCGGTCATCGGTTTAGCCGTGAAGGGCGGCAGACATCACGCAATAACGGATGCATGCCTGCCTACGGATACTCCTTTATGCTGGACACGTCGTTGATTATGTTTAGAGGTGAGTTTATGGTGAACTTGCCGCAAGGACAAATCGTTCCAGTCGAGAGGAAGGTAGAGGATGTAAACAGCTTATAACAGTGAAGTCCTCTGCTTGAAGATTATGAAAGCTGACCACAATCGCGCTCGTTAAAGGCACCGTCCACCCAAATTCTCGACATCCATGTTTTGTCGCTTCCGGGCCTTCTGAAGGCCCTGCTTTCGAATATAAAGTCGAGAACCCTCGAAAACCCCCAAAACCACTATTTTGGACAACAAGCAGGAAGGGTGGAAGTGCAAATCGCAGGGCTGCGGCGCGTTATACGCCCGGCGTATATCAGCGCCGCAGCCCGCCAAACCTGCAAAATGGGCGAAGTGGCCAGCTGTGCGGAGTGACCAGCTCTTTACGTACCTTCCGAAGCGGATTTCTTGCTCCGGAAGCAATCTTTTGCGGGGAAACTAGGGGTTGGCCTAGTGTGGGGGCCCACACTAGTATGCCATCGAATCTCGTGCATCCCCACTTTGGGTGGACGGTGCCTTCAAGCTATAGCGGCCGTGTATGGTCAATGCTTTGCAACAATGTTTTTGTTGGTATTCGTTGATCCATTCTGATACAGAGAGTGATTAATCGTATTTTCTTGATTTGTGTGTTTTTGTGCCTTTGGGTCCGTGATGTCTGCCGCGTTCCACGGCTATACCTATGGCCGACGACGAAACTATTGAAGTAGATGCGTCTTGAATAAGTCCGGGCGGGAATGCGGTTTCATTAGCCGCAGTGCGCATGAAACGCAACGTTTAAACGGTGAAAATATGCGCACGCCGCGTTCGCACCTCTTCAACTGATATTTTTGCACCTTACTCGGCAGTAGCCTGTAAGTTTGTATATATATATATATATATATATACATATATATATACATATATATCAGTGGCGCACCGAGGGGGGGGGCGCCCCCTCCCCCCAGAATGGGTCGCGAAATTTTTGAAAGTTACTTATAGGGGTTATAAAAATGTGCAAATGACTTGTTTACACTTGTAAATAATTAAAATAATTTTTAAAAATTGTTAAAAATTTAAATTAGCCTTGTAAAAAAAATTTTTTCGGGGGCGTGGCTGACACCACGCCCCCTTTTTCCAGATTTTAGGGGTTGGGGACCCGCAAAAATTTTGAGAAGTACCCCTAAAATTTCTTCGGAGGTCGCGCCCCCCCCCCCCCCCGAGCGAAAATCCTGGGTACGCCACTGATATATATATATATATATATGCATGTTTGTATGCAATCCTTGGATTAGTACTCCTACTTGTTGAATTGTTCGTCATTTAGACATGTTAAGGTTATAATGTTGGATCATAAGCCTATTGTATCGACCCATACACCAGATCGAATTGCTGTACAGACCTCGACAGAACACCCAATCGCTTATCTGTATAATGTGCTTGGCGTAACTCCACATACACCTTGTCACCTCCTCATGATATGAGCTGTTCACTAAACCCTTTTTATGTAGGAATAAGTGACGCTTTGTTTATAAGTCTGGCCAAGTATACTATTGAAGCCACTCTCGACTTTTCAAACATAGTGATTACATTTAGAAAGCTTGGTATAAACTTGACTACAGTCGAGTAAAATTTTCAAATTCAGCACATGGTCGCGACCGCTTAAAGGCAGTGTCCGGGCAAAAACTCCATTTTGAGATTTTGTGCTTACCCGGGCCTATTCGCTATGCTGAATCCGAAAATCCACATTGGAGAGCGCGAAAACGACGAGAAAGGGCTCTAATACTGGAGGGAAATCAGCAAGTGGGCGGGGTCTTCCCCACTGTGAATTCACGCTCCCAGCTTCTGGGGCGATCTTTTTGATTCCGGTTTCAAGTCATTCGTTTGCACTTGATAGGTAGTGATGTCAGGGCAGCTAACTGATTCGAGAAAATTGCTCTGGAAGCTGGAAGCGTGAATTCACAGTGGGGAAGACCCCGCCCACTTGCTGATTTTCCTCCAGTGTTAAAGCCCTTTTTCGTCGTTTTCGCGCTCTTCAATGTGGATTGTCGGATTCAGCATAGCGAATAGGCCCGGGTAAGCACAAAATCTCAAAATCGAGTTTTTGCCCGGACACTGCCTTTAAGAGGTCGGCGTCACAAGTGTAGCTATTGTTCAGTGCAAATTTTGTCGCATTTTCTGATCGAAAGCGCGCTATATTAAACAAAAAATCTAATCGGCTAGTAATTAGCAATTGCAAATGCTCTGCTGAGCAACCTTTAAATTTCCAAAATTCTTTTGGAATTGAGTAGTGGCGCTCTAAGCTGAAGTTTTCTACCGTGTTCCAATGGCAATAAATAGCGACGCAACACACAGAGAGTCTGAGATAAAACTCTGTAGAATGTTAATACTTCAAGGTTGGCAGGCTATGGACTGAGAAGTGTACTACAGTTATGCCAAAGCGGAAAATCCTCAAGCGATGTCATTTATAAAGACGATAATAGGGAATTTTCAATCTTTTCTTCACCTTGTTTGCCCTTAACACGTGTTCAATCATTTTGATGATATTTCCAAGTCCTTTTAACCAACTCTCCTACGGACACACTTTTGTCCTTTCTCATTGAAACTGGAGGTACAAGAGAACTTCTTATACAGCTTGTTCCAAGAAGATATGCACCGTGTTTGATCGTTGATAACTCTCTTGTTTTCCTGTCTCTCATTAAGCTTGAGATACCATTTTGTAGAGCGAGGTTCAACATAGACTCAAAGTGTGGATCAAACATCAATTAGTTTTTGTTGCTTTAGGCCCAAGGCATACCTCCAGCGACCCAATCGTCACGATTTTCGATCGCTGCGTCTAGACTGCCTGGGCGACGTCCATTGCGTCAAAATCGCCCATCGCTCGATTCTTGGGCATACCCATAGCGATTTTGTGAACGCTCACGCACCACACGGCATTAAACGCAGTTTTGGAAAACTTGCGATAAATTCTCTGAAGTGCATTTTTTCGAGAGAATTCGAGCAGAATTTGGCGCAATATGCTTTGAGAATTACATCAAACAAGAAAGGATATGGATCCACTGACACACATCCCAATATTTATCGACGTTTTTCTACTGGCGCAAGTTTGGTAGTTGAATCTGCGATGAAATCAACAACTAGTTCATAAAGTTTTTGAGTTCTCGGTCACTGGTAGGCATATAGGTTAGCTTTGTTGTAAAATCATGCTTTCGTCTTAGTAAAAAACTCTGAGTAGCTATTTCAGCAGCGACTGCTGCGCGTCTTGTCTGCCAATCTGCGAACGCTTATACAAATCATTCATTCTCTGACTGAAAGACACCAGCAAGCTTTGCGTACGTTTAATTAACAAGTTTACGAGTAAGATTCTTGGTGAGAAATGTTCAAGCTCGTAAAACAACACGAGTTCGATCATATTTATGCACGAATTTCCAATAGTGACTTACCAAATCGCTTTAAAACGCACTAGCAACTTATACACGGAACGTAGTGCGCAAAGCGTGCTGTGTCTCTTAATCAGACAATGAACGATATATTTCTGAGCGACCGAGAATGCACATCTATTCTATCCACTTCGGAAAATAGCAGGAACATTCGAGATTCGGTCGCTACCCATATCAGTCAACAAGAAAAGGAGAAGATTAATACATCGCGAGAACACTAAATGCTAACAGAGAGGGTGAGGTGGCATGTGGGAAGCATTCCACACTATATAACCCGCATGTGTTGTTTTCAAGGATTAATAGTATGGAATGTTCGACGACCATCCTTCTCTCATGCAGAGAGGAAGCGCCTGTGTGAGATGGAATAGTCCAACGAAGTTTGCATTTGCAAGAAAACACAAAACTTCAAAACAAAGAAGAAGTATCCGAGCGATTTGCTCATCGCTGGATCGGACCTAGCGACGGCGCCATCGCTGAGTTCAGCGATGTCGCGACGATTTCCCTGCCGAGGTATGCCCTTCCAAAAACGGCCCGCGATCCGTCGCGGCGTCAATCTAACACAAACGCGGCGGGACCTTACAGTTGCGCTGCGGACTCGGAACATATGTCCGAGTTGGAATTTGCGATGCGACTGGGATCGCGGGTGGTATGCCTTAGGCCTTAGAGATTACGATATGAATTTCGAGAAGGATTTTGGGAACGGCGAAGGCGATTTTTGCCTCAGAAGGAAAAGCACACAAGCCAGAAACTCTATTACCGGGCTAATGAAGTCGCTAATTTCAAAATGAAATTTGCACTTCTATTCCAGGTTTAGAGTAACAACTTTTTTCCAGTATTAGTCAAATTGTGACTACACGACTGAAAAAGCTCGAAAGATCAGTAGAAAGTCGTGTGGTGTTATCAAAACGCCTACAAACCTTGCCACACATCTTATTTTTGGAATATTTCTCATCAAAAGGCCTATTCCACAGAGGCGCTGCAGCTGAATGTTCACCGTAATCCTACAGTAATAAAGAGCGGTTAGCTCCATACTGCAAATCTAAGCTAAACTTCGCTCCACGAAATGGTGTCTTTAACCGGAAGACAAGAAAGCAAGAGAGTTATTAACAATCAAACATTGTGCACATCTTCTTGGGACACCCTGTATAACCAATGCTCATCCCATAATCTCGATGTATCTCGTTGCAGGCTGATATCCCAATGACAGTTAAGCAAGTAAAACGTAGAGCACCATACCCTCGAGAATTGCTTGTTTCTCTTCCTCTGTAGTTCGATCTTCTCTGAGTATCAATTCTTCCGCAGCTATGATCCATTGAAGGTAGTCGCTGAGTTCGCGCTCGATCTGTTGTTGTCGCCGAAGCTTTAGGAACTCACGGCGATTTTCTACTCTTTCCCTCTCTTTCGCAAACTCTCTGAGAGGTGAAATTGTATTAAATCTACTGTTGAGCAGCAGCTGTGCCCATGGTAATGCCCGCAAATGCTGATTTCGCAGCATACGCGTCTACCATCACCATGGCGTTTACTTACCCTGACAAAACTCCGAGAACGAGATTTAACAAGAAAAACGATCCAAGCACAATTAGCGAAATAAAGTAAGCCCAATTGTAAGTGCTGCCCAGCGAATCATTGGTCTGAAGATTCGGTATTCTGACCCACCGGATATGCAGTGCCCAACTTTAATTCTTCGAATTTCTACAGGAAGAAATACTGCGGAAAATTCGAAAGGGCCTACTTTTTTGGGCATCTCGGTGGGTTCAAAAAATGCCTTTTTTCAATTTTTTTGCCCCCTAAATGTACTCTGTTTACCCTTGCTGTATAGTGCGAAAAATTTGCAATGGCTTTTTGCTTACAATTTTTACAAGGTATAAAAGCTTTAAACGACCACCCAAGTTTGCAAAGAAATCTCTCAATTCAGAATTTTTCAAAAATTTCAGTTAAGGAAATGTTCTGTAGCACAAGCTTGCAATCGTTAGGCACATTTTTTGAAATAAATTCGGTGGTTATTTAAGGATTCAGGAAGAGAGCAAAAGGAAAAATTCTAAGATTTAGTCTACTGCTTTGAACAAAAATTTAGAAAGGACCTAGACTTAAAAGAACTAGGTGAAATGCTCTTTCAAATAATATGGAAAGTTTGAAATAGTTGCTTCCGCTTTGGAAACCGGCCTTTGAAAGAAGAGTTACGAGAGTTGTATTGATTATGAATCAATCTAAGATATCAGCGGAAGTTAGCCTATGACCTCCTACCCCATGGTAAATGTTTGCAAAAATTAGCCTCGATCGTTTAGATGGAATTTTTGCATGGAACATACTATAACTTTTCAAAAAAAATTTTCTTTGAGGAATGAATTCAAGAAAAGATCACCCTTTGGGATATGCAAGCATGGGTATCACTCACGTAATACATTACTGTGGTCCATCCTTCCATGGTAATGCATTGAAAAACAGTAATCATGGCGAAAGCGATGTTGTCAAACGAAGTGATACCTATCGTTCAAATGATGAAGTTGTCAGATTATTATTCAGACATAAATTAAGTATGGGAGATTACCATAATTCGGCCCTGTCCATTTATTCAAGCATGTAGTGCCAACGTCACAGTTGTGCACGTCCATAATGGTGGTTTTATTCGTGCTGGAAAAAGGCCAGCATAAACCACTGCAAGGCAAGGGACATACCTCAAGCGATTTTAGTCGCCACGCGATCCGGCAATTTGCCAGTGTCTTCAAGTTCAATACAGGTAGACCCCAAATGCACAGCATGTATAACTTTCGTGGGTTGATAAAATGCCCCATCTTCCGTACATTCAGAAACCTCATAGAATGAGTTATGAACATTTGGAATATTGCCAAATCGCGTGAGGTATGCCCGAGGCCTAACAGACTTGTCGACAAAAATCGCCGAAAAAGCATGCCTACCAAGGTGATGGTCTCTCGCTGATGTCTTCGATTTCACCCCGGTCATTATAACAAGCTGAATGAAATGCTCCTGAGTAGAACTCGAGGCCGATAATAGCGAAGATTATAATAGCGAATAACACCAGTAAGCCGATTTGGAGAAGTGGTGCCATGGCGCATAAAATTGATTTGAGAACGACTTGCAAGCCTAAAGATGCCATGCTGGGTAGTTCGTAAATCAAGAACGTCAAGCCAGCTTCTTGTTCAGCTTATCAGTAAGCTTTTTTAGCGCAGATGTTTGGTGAGTTCTCAGACAACCACTCAGATAATCGCCGGGGGCAGGCGGGCACCGGAAAAATAGTTTGCTGATCTCTCGCACCCCGCTCGCGGATTTTTTGCAAAGCAATCAGGACTTTTCGGAAAACCGCTTGCTGAATTCTCGATTCCTCAGAGATTCAGCAATATATCTGCAAAAGATAAGAGCGAAAAAAATTCAACAGGCGGTCTCTCAAAAATCCGCTGACTCAGCGAGCGGTCTTCCGAAAAGTCCCGATTGCTTTGCAAAAAATCCACGAGCGGGGTGCGAGAAATCAGCAATCTATTTTTCCGGTGCCCGCCTGCCCCCCGCAATTATCTGAGCACTCGGAACTTTCGCTGGGAATTCAGAATTTTCGGGGAACTCTCTCAATCAGGGCCGCATAGCATCCGCGTCGGAAAAATCGCAGCTCAAAAAGCTTCATATCCTGAAGCTCCAGGTATCTGAATTTCACGCTCTCCACCTACCCTCGAGTATTTCCTATTATTCTCCACTTTAAACATGTTAAGGAAAAAGTATGCCAAGGACATCCAAAAAATCATAAAAATCATAGCATGTCGAAAAAGATAATAGTTTTCTTGCAGTAAGGACCAGGTCGTTCTTCTTCTTCAAATAGTGAGGATGCCTCTACCGAATTTCTTTTCTCTTACCCGGACGCAGTACGGGACGGCAGAAAATACCAGGGCTTGTCTGGCTAACTTAACCCGTACCTGTAGCTGTACAAGCCGCATTTTCTAGCTTTTTCTATGATCACCTGAAAATCCCCAGCGGCAGGTTATTTTTCCTTTTCTTTCATTGAAGTTATTAAAAACAATACAAAGTTGTACTGACTATCTTACTCAATCATGCTAACAAGGGAAAGATACCAACATTAGCTGGCAATTGAAGATGAGATGTATATTGGTAGATGCGCCTTTAAACGGATTCCAAATCTGCTTTCCATTTTTGCGGAATAAGATTCCGAAAGAAGTTATGAGCGTTTGATGTCCAGATTTGCCAAGCATTCAGTGGCTTAAAATCAGTGAAAAGCTCTGAAATAACACCTATGCGATTTCCACCGGCTTTGTTCCTTCCTTGCAAACAATACACTCGAGACAAAAATGATTTTCCACTTTCCGGTGTTTTTGTACAGCTTTCCGCCAATTTTAGGCCACCTAAACCTTGACAAATATGGACATTTGAATGCCCACTACTTCTTTTGGAATCTTATTCCGCAAAAAATGAAAGCAGATTTGGAATCAGCGTTCAAAGGCGCGTCTACTGATATACATCTCATCTTCAATCACCAACTAATGTTGGTATCCTTCCCTTGTAAGCATGTTTCTGTCATGGAGACAAATGATGTATTGGAGTTATGAAATTTGCGATGAACCACAATTCGAAAGTTAGGTCATCGAATACTTCGATAATATTAGGTTGCTGCAAAAGTAATGCGCGTTTTGCGAGTCCTCAAATTGCGTGCTATATCTTTTTAAAAAATCTGCATTTCTCAATGCGATAAAGATTATCATGCGGCAAACCTTTCTCAATACAGTGCACATCCATTTATATTCATATCACAAACGCACAGAAAACGTGGATTGATAAGCAAAAACAATTTTTTCTGAAAAATCGTTGTTGACTGATCATAACTCACTTCAAAATTTGTTAGTATAATTGATATGTAGCCTGTCCTGTAGCCACAGTCTAGAGTACAATCAAAAAGGTATGAACAAATAAAATTCGCGAAAAATTGAAATTCAATATTGTTAGCTTTTACTCAGCATTTTTCTGGAGGCCTCAAAGTCCCTGCATGTGAAGTTTTTTGTTTTACCTATCGAAAAAGCTGAAAGCTTTTTTGCAAAAACCGTAAACAGGAGGACTACGCTCAATCTTATGGAAATGAAAAGCTTTGGCGATTGCCTTCCTCAAAAAAAAAAAAATTTATGAACCATAGCGAGACCAAAACGATTACCCATGTTGAGGCCCCGATATCACAGTCTAATTCTAGGAATATGGAAAATGCATGATGCAGACAATTTTCGTCACATAAGGCGGTTGAATTTTCGAACGAATGCAGTCATTGGCCAGAAAAAAGTGCAAGGAAATTTTGGTTTTGGAGGCGCTTGTAAAGCTCTGTAAATCTTCAACGAATGGGTTTGAAAGCCTGTTCTAACCACCATCAGATAGAGCATGAAAAGAGCTTTTTGAAGTGCGCTGACGATAAGTCTGTTCCGAGAAAGAACTTTGAAAAGGTTGTCTTAAAACAAAGGCTATACAAAAGGGCATTACTTTTGCACCAAGCTGGTACAATAATCGCTTCTCCAGCATCCTGCTTGCGATTAGCATTGTTCATTTACATAAACAGTGCAACTCTGGAATGTTTTTATTGACACTGAAAAAGAAAAATGCTATGAAAGGAAGACGTTGGCCGCGGAACTTGTCAGGATATCATGCAAAAAGCTGGAAAATGCAGCTTGTACAGATTCTCGCTCCTGCGCAATGTGTCTATAATGAAGGATAGTAGGAGTACTTCTGGTTGGATAAAGAGCGTGATGTCCAGGTATTTGAAGCTTCAGGATATGAAGCTTTCTTTTGAGCTGTGATCTCCTCTACGGCGGGAATGTTAATGTATGCGGCCCTAAGAAGACCAAAAGAGATGACCATGGAGGAGGAGGAGGCCACAGGAGGAGGCCAGACCATGAAGGCCACATTGGCTCGACTTTTGTGAAGTTACCTCGAGCGGACCTCGAAGTGACTTCACAAAGTCGAGGAATGGGTTTCGGGAACTGAGCAAGCTGCTCAGCGGCGGTTTTTAAAATTTGCAGATGCCAGGTAAACACCCGTCCGGAACCTCCGGGAATTAATACGCGTCACTTAACCATTGATACACATCCTGTGCTAAGTGCGAATTATGTTCTTGTTGTTTTTCAAGCTTGTTTCTATTAAGTTTTGATAAGTTCTTTTTGCGTTTTCGTGTTTCTATGTCCCTTTTGATATGAAACTGCTTTTGTCAATTTCCTCTTTTGTAAGACATACCGTTGCAATTCAAACCAACACCACCTTGGAGAAACTGCACTGCTTTAAAGGCAGCGTCCGGGCAAGATTTCGGATGGAATTTTTTCGCTTACTGGGCTTATCCTTCCCCTGATCCCGAAAATGCAGCTCGGAGAGCACGAAAATGTCGAAAACGGTCTTTTCCAGAAGCTCTTAATTTGAATTTTGTAGCCTGCCGCCAAGATTAAGACGCAGAGTCTTTGTGGGACCCTACCTCTTGACTGTGTGCGCTATGCACTCTGGCTTATCGAACTAACTCGTCCCCGGACGCTGGGGTGTTCTGGTCGCCACTTCTGAAGCAGTGTTCTTGCTTCAGAAGCAAATGGGTGCATTGCCAGTTGGGCAAGAGCCTTACTAGGCCGGGCGCCCTGTACTCTACATTTTCATTTTGTCCGGACGCTGCCTTTGAAGTAAGATCTTTACGAGCCTCCCCTTGGAGTTGAAGGACAGCGAGCTAGGTATATAACCTTTTTCAACCGGACATTCCACTCAAGGAATTGGACGACTGCATACTTAAGGTTTCAATGTGAACTTGGAACACTTTCATAAATTTATGTTTATATGTTTCTTCCTATTCCCTAACTTAATTTTTCATGTTTGTATCTCAAAGAAGTGGCTCTTGATCGCCACACTTGTTGGAGTTCTCTCTCCTTACCATCCTACTTTACTTTTTACACGCTGATAAACTAGCTCGGCTCCCTTGTAAGTTTGTCATCCATCATTAAATTTGAATCTTGCTGCCCTTAAGTCGCAGCCGCAAAATTTGCCAAAATAGTTAAGCCTGATCATGCGCTTAATCGCAAACACACTTCATTATGATTGTGACTGCGGCATTACATTCTCTCCAGGTGTCCGAAAGCAAGTTTTCTCCCTCCAAGACCCTTCTATGTATCTGCTAGTTTCCGCTTGATAGCTTGTTCGTGAAGAGATGCAAATTTGCTGTAAACAGTGTGGAGTGAGCTAGGGTGCCATATAAGCCTGCATTGTGCTTCTTAAAGGCAGCGTCCGGGCAAAATTTCGCCTCTCATGTTTTTGTCATTTTAGGGCCTTTTTGTGGTCCTGATTACAGTTATAAAGTTCAAATTATCCAAAAGCCTTAAAAAACCCGGTTTTTGGGGACCCTGTTTTAAGGGCGCGGACGAGATTCGAATCCTTCATCTCCTCTTCTCGCCAGCAGGGAGGAGATACAACTGCATGGGTGCGGTCCCACTCCATGATCGATCGATGCGTGAGCACACGTCTTCAGGGAAAGGTTTGTGATACTTTTCACAGGCCCGTATTTCCTTTTAGAGGCCACCTCAAAGGATCGGACCAACGCAGATCGGGTACTCATGGGACCCGCTTTACAACTATGTGCTAATCTGGGTGGGTGGATCTTGCCCAGACGCTGCCTTCAAAGAAGTTGAGAATCCATCTACACAAGATGAGTTACCGATGCATGTACACTTGCTCATATGTCGTTATGTGTCAAGGTTTCCGTCGATTTTTATTTTCATTTATCGTATCCGTTTTAAAGGAATGTCTCTGCACCTCAATAAAAATTACCTCCTCAATTCCCCGATTTCGCTTCACTTATCAATACCGCTCTCCTTTAAGTTGTTGAATGATCATTTGGGCTTTCTATCTTCTATGTCTTCTTTCATTGTCTTCTCTACTTATTCCCGTGTTGTATTTGTCATTTTGGCACCGACTTCTAGTACAGAAAATATTTCTGGTCTTATCGCATTCAGATCTCTTTGAATATTTTTCTTTGCGGTAAGAGAGTGCTTCTACTAACATCGCGCTTTTTTTCCATCTCATTGGCTCTTAATCTTATTTGGTTATCTTGTGTGTCTACCTGTTCTCATCCTCTTATTCAATCACTCTAAGTCACTTATTTATGTGATTGCCTCTCCTCGATGTTTATATTATTACTCCTAGAAGTGTGTTTGTTACTTTGTTAATATGAATGATTAGTATGTCTCAGTGTTCGCTCTTTCAAGAAAAGAAATTGGCTTTCATTGGGGTAGTCACAGTATGTCAAGTGTTAAAGTGCTGGAATTCCGCGAAATTCAGTTTTTGGAATGGTTTCCAGTGTGCAAAGTTTTGGGTCTCCGAGGATATCAATTTTTGGGAGACCTCCAACCCGCCAAACAAAGGAAACCGCCGGCGGAGCTGCCGGTGCTTCCCAAATGCTAACCTCAGCATCGACTGTCTAAGCTGCCGTTTTGAAAATTTACGGTGTTATTGAACAACATATGAATTTCTATGAACATTGGTACAAATACTCGCCAGTATTGTAGTCATAAAATAAGAAGGAAATGCGCAAAAAACATTTGCGCTTCGAAAGTCTATAAGAAAAAAAATCAAGTATTAGTATAGAGCAAGCACAAGTTTTTTTGCTCATGAAACTTCGCGATCAAACTTTACCACTCACTGGGGATTCCGCTTACTAGCTTCAGTGGCCGCAATACTCTCATAGCTCGTAAGGTTCTCAAGTCGACCGTTTCTACTTGCCCTGAGCCACCGTTTGATGCAACTGGCGACATAGGAAGCATAGTCATTACTCTGAAGACAAAGTTTTGCAAGATGCAGATGAGATGATGTTAAAAGTAAATCTTCACTTATATAAACAGGGTGCGAAAAGGAAGTATTGTCTCTTTGAATCACATATATGCTAATGAAGAAATGAGCATCGGTAATGCGCCGCAGCACTTGAGCAAGACTTTTGTCCCGCGTACTATTTATTAAAGATCAAGTCTAGTCCACAGTAAGATAGTGTGATACACAACCTTTTCTCCAATACCCGACAATTATTGTGGATCGGTAGTCTAGAGTTCTTTCTAAACAAGAAAAATTATAAATGACGGGCTACAAGAAATGTCTGTCAGCGACTTTTAGATATTCTCGTTCTGGAGCTAGATCAAAGTCATGCTGTAAATCAACATAGGAAGTCAATTAAGGTGGTGAACGGAACATTTAGCGGAATCCAGAATACGCTGACATGATTCAATAATATTGGGTTGTTGCAAAAGTTCTACCCGTTTTCGATACCTTTTCGAACTGCCGATTTTGGAGGAAAAACCATTTTTCATAAATAATATTTATATCATTCAAAAGCTCTTTTCCTCTAGATTTCAGGCGTATTTTGTTTTTCATAGATCTTTGTTCGCTGTGTGGTTGCTACTATGAAAAGACAGCGAAACAAATGTGAAAATTTTCGTCTTTGCTTTATCGCCTTGAAATCTACAGCCAAAAGAAAAAATTGTTTTCAAAGCATACATAATGTTTGCTGGAGACTTGTGCTACGAAACGCTCATCGAGATATGATTTCAGAAAAATTTTGAACCTACAAATTTTTAGCTCAAACATAACCTGTCTTTATGGTCCCTTCAAGTCGCATAAAAATCATAAACATATTGCAATCGCGGAACTTTTACTCTATATAGTGAGATTAGAGCTAGAACAACTGCCACTAGAAGAAAGAAAAGATTTCCTGGTTTGTCAACGGCGAACAAATCAAAAATGTCAGAAAATTGCATTTTTTGCCGCCTCAGAAAGAGCAAAATAAGTGGGTCCTTTCGGATTTTTCAGCACAATATTTTTATGAAAGAGTTTGATGAAATCCAAAGTTAGCGGTACTGCTCAGTCGACTATAGGTTACACTGTGAGTAGTGCTTATGCAACTCAGCTATATTCCAAATCAAGTTATGTTTTTGCAAAGTGAAGGTTTCTACAAGGGGATGTTCCTCGATTTTCGCCTATAAAATCTTCTCCAATGTTACTGCAATAATCCTAAAGAGTGCTCAGAGTAGCCAAAGATTTGCAGATGTAATAAAATTTATAGCAATTGCAAAGATTATTTCTGAGAAGAGTTATGATGAATCAAAGTCAAAATTCGAAAACGGGTAGAACTTTTGAAACAACCCAATACTTTGTGGATAGGCGCCGTCTGAACGAACAGGTTTTCAGGGCGATTTTGGTAAACTGCTGAAAAGTGATCGTATCTTGGTGTTCTTGTCAACTTGCTGAAAAAACTTCAGATATTTTCAAGCCATTTTAGACTAACGCAAATCTCAGTGACTCCCACTTTTAGCACAATTTTCATCTAGATGTCCCGCTTTGTACTCCTAAGCAATGAAAATCACTGTGTTTTCTAGACTACCTATGCAGTCGCAATTTTCTCGCGTTATCAATAAAAGCGTAACATCAGTTGCTGTCTTTGAAAAACTTAAGAAGGCAGACGATTGCGTATGAGAGAAAAAGTTTGTACCCTAAAATCCGTCATATAAGAGCGGACTTATCTGCAGTTTTGGCAGGAAAATCGATGGAAAAACGCCGCAAAGGGTGTCACAGATAAGTCCGCCTAAATCGTCTCGCAGATACGTCCGTCTGTCCTGAGCATGAGCAAGCGCGACATTCCATGACAAAATTCCGCTAATGACAAAATTCCAAAAGCTCAACAAACCGGCACTGCTGGTCACCGAACAGATCGTGGAAGGATAGTTAGTCTGTGCTTGGAAATTTTGACTGATGGTGGATGATATGCGAAGCATTTTACATTCAGCTTGCTCCTTTTCGTTAATCCAAGGAGTGTCGCATTTCCTGAAGGAATTTGTCGTATTGAAGAACAGGAAAAATGCAACACGTGTACATATTTGATTTTCAATGCATGTGACAGTTTCCTGCTTTTGCTGCGAAAGTGAATTTGTGACTTCTACGATAGCCTTAGCTGAAAATTTGACGTCGAAACACGATGATAATACAAGAAAGTTGTTGTTTTTTTTTGCACAAGCTCAGACAAGTGTGTCATGCTCCTTGAAATTTTAGCCTGGCATATCGCAGAACCTTGAATTGAATTTGATGCACGATGGGCCTGAAGCTTCTTTCAGCCTGGTTCGTAGCGGGTATGCATCTTCGATCTGCATCGAGCGGCAAGTGATGCAGGAGTATATCGGAAAAGCCGCATTCTCAAAAATGTTATCGGGTAGCACGCGGGCAGAAGGGATTGCCATGAAGAGGGTGCAAGAAGGCAAATGAGAAAAGCAGATGTCAGCTTGTGCGTTTTTCATTTTTCTTTGCTTATCATTAGTCAAACAAACATTCTTTTACTTTAGTTACACTTTAGCACTATCAAACATTTATATACTCATTTCGCGAGCTGTTCAAGCCACACGAGTTTAGGGGATTTTGATGCTAACAGTAACAGTTGTACAGTAAGAAGTAACAGCTGAAGTAAGTAACAGCTGTACTTCTAAGAAGAGGCATACTTTACCGTTTTGCCCATCTCACAGGTTAGACTCGCCAAGCCCGGAGGTTTATTATCAACAAGTGATATGCTATTACTAATAAAATCGTTTTGAAGACACACCAAAAGACAAACGGGAAGAAAATCACAAACAAATCTCTCAAAATTGAGGATAGCAAGCAATATTTATCCTGTATTACTCTTAAATTATGAATGGAGACGATGAATTTCTTCATCAATTACTAGTAAACCAGTAATCCTAAAGGTGCTAGATTTCCATGCGCGCTTCACCACATTGCGGTTCCCGCTATCTTATGTTTTTTAAAAATTGGCGTTATGTTTCCTTAAATACTAGATTAGATATGATTGATATTTTTCTTGATTCTAAATGTCTTGCAATCTTGTTCTATACCGTGCGAGGAAAATCGACTACCAACCCCCTACCCTAAAATCCCGCAGATATGTCCGCCTTTTTGGCACGAAAAATCGATGAAAAATCGCCCTCGAGCCGCCAAAAGTCTCGCAGATAAGTCCGCCATCAGACAAGTCCGCCTACGGATAAAGCGCGACCTAAAAGCACAGACGCGCGCGACCGCCCGCGTAGCTTGCCGGTGTAGATTTAAACAAGGCCGCGATATCGCCTGAAAGAAAGAGCCAAAGGATTCGACAAGCCGTGCAGACTATTTGCTCACAGTATCGTCGCGGATTCGTCATCACATACGCTGTATAGGTGAGTTCTTTTCTTGTTAGATATGACATTTCTTGTTTGTTGAAGTTGATGACACGATAGTAAGATTGGATTTCACCCCATTGCCAGCGAATACTAGGCAGGGGAGACTTTTGATATAGGCAAACTACAACACGCATCTCTTACGAAGTCTTTTAGAACGTTGATCGTTGCGCATATCTTGCTCCGCAACAGTAATTGACAAATTACAAGGAGACAAACGGTTCGTAGTTTCGCAAAAGACTACAGAGAAGTTGTTTCGGATATCACATGTTTTAGCTATTCAATCAAAGCCGTGAATCGTCTGAAAGAGATTGTCTAAGGATTTGACAAACATTGCAGACTCATAGCCGAGAATATCGTCGAGGGATCTTCATCGCGTACGCTGGATAGGTGAGTTCTTTTCCTGGATATGACAGTGTGTGTACGAAATTGAGCGATTTCTGCCGATGAAAAGAATTATAATAGGTTTCATCATTGCATCATTGCAATCATCTCAACTTATCATTCATCTTATCGTTTTGGAGGCGACAATGTTTTCACTACATCTCTCGAACCCGTACAGGCTACAACCCTTGAACCTGACTCCTACACTTTTGCTTCCTCTATTGTTTTCATGTTCTGAATGTAGTCTCTGTTGACCCATGCCATACGGCTTTTGTCAAATGCTTTCTTGAACGGAAGAGTGACAGTCTGAGAATGCTCAACCTTAGCAAAGCATTAGGCTTCCTTGTTATTTTCCTCAATTGTTGTTTCATTGAGCCTGTACATCCAAGACAAAAGATAGTGTAGTCAAATTTGATGCCGCCTGCTTTTCCTTGTATAAAAGAGTAAACCTTTCGATGACCAGCGCAAATTTATAGGACTCCGCGTGATTCCAGTGTGCAATGACCGGTAACTCAGCGAAGTTCAAAATCACGCGGGGCCCTATATTTCCAGCATAGTCTCACATGCTTTGACTTAAGCTTTTCAGGTGTCTCGCATCTCAATGGCTATCAGAAGGAAGTCCTACACCGCGCTTTTTAAGCTTAACGTGGTGCAATATGCCTTGGAACATGGAACATCGGCTGCCGCTGTTCGCTACGAAGTCTCTGATGGTCTGGTTAGAAGATGGAAGGCCGATAAAGAAAATCTGGAGGATATGCCACTGAGGAGACGCGCCAACCGTCATGGGAAGCCAAAGGTGGAGGAAATAGAGGAAGCTCTCTATGCATGGATTGTGCAGACGCGAGAAGGAAGCCGAGCAGTGCTTGTCAAAGACATTCGCGAGAAGGCATTGCAGCTAGCGCGGGAATCTGGCCACCAGGACTTCAGGGCATCGGCGATGTGGTGCAAAGGCTTTATGAAGAGAAAGAACTTATCTCTGAGGCGAAGAAACCATTGCGAACAGTTTCACCAAGGCTCTCGATGACGAATCAATAATAGAAGGCATGAACGAGGATTTCGACGCTTTGATTGTTGCTGATAATAACGATAATGATGGTCGTTCTTTTGGTCAAGTTGTTGCCATGAATGTTTGTTATGAACATGGAATGCTACCTGAATAAAGATCTGTTGCTTCGGTTCATTCTGAGAGCAAAAAAGGCAGCGCAATTGCGCATCCTTCTTGTTTTCATGTGGAAAAAATAAGGCGGACTTATCCGCGGGACTTGGCGGCGCGCGAGGCGCGCGAGGCTGTCACGAAAGCGGACTTAACTGAGAGCACTTTTGCGGTCTTATCGGCGAGGCGGTCTTTACTGCGAGCCGATCTTATATGACGGATTTTAGGGTAATGAAAGTTTGTCTTTCATGAAGAACTTTCTCACCGACCTAAATGTGAGGTTAAAAAAGAAGCTAAAAATTATTGCTAACTGCATTTCAGACCGTTCATATTCCACGCGCCAGTGCACGCTTTTCAACCACTCTTTGACGGTCGAGGCTGTGCCGATAATGAGCCAGAAATTACAGTACTCAATTGCACTGTCCAAATTACATTGCATTATACTTGTTACAGTGCTCATTTGCACAATTTCACTATTTGTCTGTATTACTATTGCATTATAACTTACCCAGATACTACCACAATAAAATCCATGACGTTCCATCCAGATCGTAGATATGATCCTTTGTGTGCGACAAAACCAAAAGCAATGATCTTCAGAACACATTCTAAGCAGAAAATACCCATGAAGTACGGTTCGGTAAGCTCCTGAATGATGTAATGCCTATAGGTGATACGAGTACATACTACTCCCCATGCAATGCTGCAATACTAAGAGATGCGCAGGATTGGCACTAGATGACCTGAACTTTTCGAACGAGGAGTTCGTAATTTTCCCTTTTGCATTCTGCCAATTCCAGGCTCTCACTGTATTTGATAATCAGCGTACTTGGCTTCCTGGATCAACCTTCCCAGCAAAAAGTTTGAAAGTCATAAAAACAAGCTATGCCATATAAAATCTCCTTCGCAAATTCTGCGCAATCTTGCCACACGTCACGAAGTAATAGCTCGCAAAACGTTGGATTTTTTTTTGAAATGCATCCAAAAACTGATGAAACGCAGACAAAAACGCATTGCCGTCGCCAACTGGCTTGCTGTTCAAACCCTTTATGGATTCTATTCTAGGGGCAGGATCAGATTTTCACGGGGCAAAGTAGAAAAAATAAAGAGAGAACGCTAAAGGCAGCATCTGTTCCTGATCCCAGGAACCCCTTCCCCGCGCCATGTGTTGTATCGCATCATACTCGCCATATGTTATCGCATAATACCCTTTGTAGCCTGACTCGGGCCAACCCCGAGGACGGCATTCTCGTCTTGTGTTGGTCCGGCACCCAGCCGGCCTTTATGTTGAAGAATAACGATAAAGATTTAAAAATTCCACTGAACCATCTTGTAGCCACCACAAATTGGTGCATCGACTAAAAGAAATAGCCGATACAAGTCCAGGCCACCCTAACCTGGCGAAAAAGTCCAGCAAGCCCCCGCTGGCACACAAGTCCAGGGCAACCCATCCTGGCAAAAATAGTCCAGCAAACCCCCGCTGGCCCCCAGGTCCAGGACACTCTCCTGGAACACCAAAAAAATAAGCAAATTACCAGCGCAAAAACAGAAAAATGGCGCTATTTTTCTTTAAAAGACCAATTGCACAAAGTGCAAAAACTTTGCAAATGCTACTGCAAAAATTCGCACCATACAAAGAGGAACTAACCCTTCAAGAATCAGACGATGAAAACTACGAGACGTGCCTAGGATCGATAAACCTGATAACCGGCAGCATACAATCTATCCAACAGAGTAGAGATGCCCTTCAAGTCCTCCTCGACAGACTTCAAAACAAGTGGGAGGACAGCAAGACAAGACTAAGTAAAAAAGAAATGGAAAAAGAACTTGAAGAACTAGAAAAGGAAACGAAATGTATGGAAAACATAGCAAAAGCAAATGAAATGATTCTGATATTAGGAACCAGACTTACCGAAGCACGAAATCACGCAGAACGGCTGTCGCTAAACTAGGCACAACGTTACCTAAAACATTTCACCCAAATATCACAGAAACAAGCTCCGGGAGCAACATTGTCGAAAATAGCGACGAAGTGATCAATCCAAATGATGCAGCCTGGCTATCAGAAGATAGCTCCGACAGCACCAGAGTTCAAGAAAGCAGCAGAGCTGTAGTGGAAGAAGGAAGCAGCAGAGCTGTGGTGGAAGAAGATGTGATATGTAGAACGATGAAACCGAGTGCAATGCAACTACCAAGATTTTGGGGAGACGAAGAAGAGTTCCCAGAATTCTGGGCGGTGTATGAAACCCTTGTTCACCAAAGTAAGGTACTAAGCACGGTAGAAAAGATACTTCTCTTAAGAGACAGCCTCAAAGGAAGAGCAGAGATGGCCGTTAAGGGAATCCAACTGATTCCACAGAACTACGCATGGATGGTAGAAACGCTCAAGAAAAAATACGGCAATAAACCGGTGAACAGAGCAAAAATCGTCCAGAAACTTATCAATCTCCCACCTGCAAAAAACACAGCGGACGGTTGCTCACATACATTCGATAAAATTCGCATGCTGATCAACCAAATGGTATCAGCAGGACAAGACATCCCCAAACTGACAGATGCAATGTGGACAGAAAAAATTCTGGAGAAATTCCCATACAGCATAGTAAAAAATGTTCTCCTAGCCCTGCAAGGAAAGGAAGAAGTAAAGGTCGAAGAGGTCCTTGATCAAATCGAAAACGAGATCAACGCCAAAAAATATGTGGAATCCCGGCTACAGTTCCACTCCAAAAGCGATCATCAAGAAAATAAAAGACATCAAGCCACAGACAGAGGGAACTACCCAAAAGACGAGAAAAAATGCATCTTTTGCGCTAGTGCGGACCATTTTTCCGCAAACTGCCGTGCAATTACGGATGTTGAAAGAAAGAGAAAAGTAATCACGGATTCAAAACGCTGCTGGAAGTGCTTTTCTAACCAACACAGAAGCAATCAGTGCAACAAGCCTGATTGCCCCATATGTGGGCGAATGCACCATTCCACCTTGTGCTTTCCAAACTCAAGAAGATCAGGAAATACGGTAAATCAATCAACTTCACGAGCGAATCGCTTCGGTAATCCACAAAACAGCAGCAAAAGACCCCCTGCTGTGGAACCGAGAACAGGCCAAGGATTATGGCGCAATCGCACAGATCAAGAGGTTCCCAGGAATGAAATGAACAATTTCCACAAGGAGGAAGTACCCAACACTTCACCACAGCAGAGCACCGCTACAAAGTACAAAAAAGATCAAATAGTGCTTATGACCGCGGAAGCAAACTTGTGGAGTAACCGAACTCAAAAATTTGAACGAGTTTTGGTAATTTTCGATAGTGGGGCACAACGAACATTGATCAACGAGACAATTGCACATGAATTTGACCTACATAAACAAAGCAGCGATATCTGCACAATGTCGGGCATTGGAGGTCATATTGAGAAATTCAAAACCTTCCACGTTCCAATCAAAATCTCCACCGTATTTGACAAGGAAATAGAACTGATCGTTAGAACTAAGCCCGTAATAACAAAAGGTTACCCTTCCGCGCGTCTCATGGAACAGGATAAGCAATTTTTGCAGGAACATGAGATTTGCTTGTGTAATCCGAGAATAAGGGGCGAACACCAAGACCCCCAAATCTTGATAGGGCTCGATTACTACTACGACTTCGTTCTCAGTAGCAACAACACAAGATTGCCATCTGGACTTTATGTAGCGAAAACTGTTCTGGGCCCCATACTCCACGGACGTGGAGCAATCGCGCCAGAACTCCCCGGAGAAGACGTTTCTCATGCTCTCACGCTGATCGAAGATAGTAACGAGCTAGAAATGCTTCAAAAAATATTCGAACTCGACGGATTAGGAATTTCTACGGACGAATTTTCTACCAGCGAAAAAACGTTCCAATATTATCAGAACTACTCCAAAAAGATTTCATTCGAAGGAGGTGTGGTAACCGCCCCATTTCCATTGAAAGATAATGTAATTGACCTGGCTGATAATTACGCAATTGCCTATCGTCGACTTGAATTTTTGCAAAGGCAGCTAGCAAAAAGTCCATCACAAAGTTCCTGCTACACAAACATGCTAGACAAGTACCTTGCAAATGGCATAATTGAAAAAGCAACCTATCAGATCGAAAACTCGGCAGGAATCTACTATATGCCCCATTCGGGAGTATGGAAAAACTCTGCTACAAAACCCCTCAGAATTGTTTTTGATGCATCTTCCAAACAAAGAGGACAACTTTCATTAAACGACGTCATTTTCACTGGAGAATCATTCGTCAACAAAATCCACGACATTCTAATTCGCAGCAGATTTAGCAAGTTTATTCTAACATGTGATATCGAGGCTGCGTTTACACAAATCAGATTGACAAGCGAGCACAAAGACCTTTGTCGCTTTCTTTGGGTCAAAGACATCAAACTCCGGCCGACAAAAGACAATCTGATAGTTTACAGATTCAACCGTCTGCCATTTGTGTGACGGCTTCGCCTAGTATTTTAAACATGACAATACTAGCTTATCTGAATGAAAAAAACACACCTCTTTCACAAGAAATCGCTCAAAACATCTATGTAGACAACATCTTAATGACAGCCGATAGCAAGGACGAAGCGTTGGGGATAAAATGGATCTTTAATCCTCCCGCTTCCCCATGGATGGGAGGCGTTTGGGAAAGATTGGTGTCTTCTGTAAAAAAGGCCTTTCAAAAGTCAATAGGAAGAAAAAAGTTGACTCTTGAACAAATGACAACTGTCACCGCACGGATAGAAGCTATTATCAACACACGTCCAATTACAAAGCTCGATTCCAGTGACATAACAGAGATTCCCCTCAGACCGGTAGACTTCCTGCAAGGAAATCTAAAGTTTGCCATCCCTAGTTCGGCAACGGCCAGTTTCGAATCTGATCCGTCGTATGACCCAGCACTCATACAAACAGCAGAACAAGCGTATGAGGCTCTCGCGTACTCCGAAACGATAGCAAATAAGTTCTGGGAGAAATGGAACATCGACTATCTGACACAATTGCGCGATAGCCAGAGATGTCATCTAGAACAACCACGGCATACAGCAAAACATCCCAGCATTGGAGAAATTGTATTAATAGAGGAAGAATTTCTACCGCGAGGACAATGGGTATATGGCAAAATAGTAGACTTGCTTGAAAGTAACGATGGCATGATAAGAACGGTACGTATACTAATGCCTAATCACAAAATATTACAACGACCCCTTAACAAAATTTACCCACTCGAAATTCGTTCCACCCCAGAACACCCTACACTATCGCTTCATCCAAATGACGATGACAACATAGATCATCAGCCATCAGAGATGATAGGAAATAGGGATCATCTGAGAAGAGCGTCCAAAACGCGTGCGCTAGATGACATACAGGAATACGAACGAGACTTGGACAGACCAGTGACCCCCACTTCTGGCGGAAGGTCAACTTCTGCTCTCATCACACTGATGCTGCTAATGCTGATCGATCCTATATCCGCATCAAAGCAGCTTCATATCAACTGCACAGATGGCACAGTACAAATTACCCCTCCACCAGGGAAATTCGAACTATGTTTCGATAACCATTGCAAATCCTTCGCTGCAAATACAGAAGAGATGCAGTTTATGCTTCCTACATCAGCACTGCATCGCATGGTAAACGTACAGATGCGACATACTTCCACAGCTGGCACAATCACGGAAGTCAAAAAATGCCATCCTCCAGATCTATGCGAAAATATGTCCAGCATACTAAGCAAAGACCTTATAGGAAACCCGCATTGCTGGCCATTCGGGGCCATCGTCACAGTAGCGCTAATCTTATACTTCGGAACAATCATCCCCATGGTCATGATATGGAGCATTTGCGCTTACACACATCGTAACATAAGCGAGAGTTTGGACGAACCCCAACAAGAGTTGTACACCTTCCACCCAATCCCTCTAACCAAGCGTACAGCAATTGCAATCATGCTGATAACACTAATCGGGATAACAGAAGTGTCCGCTTGCCAGCATATACATATGCGCAAAACGGTAGAGATGGTATGCAAATCAAGAGGAGAATGTACCTACACATTCAGCGAAGAAATCATATTTGATAAACTACATAAAGAAATCTGCATACAAATTCGACATGCCAATACGATTGTAGGTATGATAAAACTAAGAAATGAACCCATGCAACTAGTGTGTAAAAAGGAATCGCTCTTCTTTACTAGAAGCACGAAAGTCAATTTCTATCGCACGACTAGATGCGCTCAGATGGGATCATGTCTACAAAATGCATGCAATAACATTCTGCCCAATGCTACTATACCAGAGTTAGAAATGGCATCAAATTACCCAGGTTATCTCGCATGTGATCAGACATGCGGCGGCATCGCCTGCGGGTGCTTATTGCCCCTGCCCGCATGCTCATTTCTTCGCCTCGCGCAAGTTCCAAAAAGTAGGTCAGTCTACGAAGTCGTTCGCTGCATCGAATGGGCCGCCGCAGCGGAGATAGCAATCGATATCACAATGTATCACAGGGGTGTACAAAAATCGATAAGCCTACAGCCGTATGTGAGTCAAAATATAAGCGGGATATCCATAACGGTGATTTCCATCCAGAAACCGCATTTTCCTCTCATGGATAGAAGATTTGCTATTTCCAAAAACGAAGGCCTGATTTTACCTGAAGGACACACCATTCCTGTTGAATGCGATTCAAAAGAACAAGCATTAGAGAGATTTTCGAAATGCGAAAATCGTATGATCTGCATATGCGAAAATCTCAAAGCCCCAAAAGCATGTAAATGCCCTCCGCATTCCATTTCGAGTCTTCAAAAAGATGTCGCCAACATCTTGCCAATCACAACTCCATTCACAAACATCCGCTTAGAAAATGAAGAGGTAAACGCATATTCCTATGAAGGCGAAATGACCGTCATGCTGGAGTCCAATCTGTTGGTAAACAGTTCTAATTACATAATTGAACAGCCTTGCAATATGACCCTGATAGCACTGAAAGGATGTTACAATTGCTTAGAGGGAGCTCAATTATAGATAGCATGTTTTACTCAGATACCCTCTTGGGCAACAGTTCAGTGCGGTACGCAAGTGTTTTCGATTGAATGCGGTGATAACAACACAATCGATACTGTATCAATGGAGTTCAGCAACGCATTAATCCTACAGAAATGTCACACGATCTGCAATGGTCAAGATGTGACATTTGAATTACGAGGGACACTCAATTACCACCCTCGAAGCAAAAGGAGTACTGTGTTTCCCGAAGAAAACAACCAACACACTCCAAATTCAATTACAGATTTTGACTTACCCGACCTTCAACCTCTTCTAAAAACCATGTCCGAGCACTGGAAGTTAGCTATCGGGACATTCGCTACAGTTACCATGCTCATCGGCATGACATACCTATTTGGTCCAACAGCAATACTGCTAGTATTCAAAATTGTGATAAACATACTCACAACAGTTATACGCATCGCTATCCTCATTGTAAAAACACTTTTCGAATGCTTCATCAAGTGCTTAGCAAGCCAACAGCATTAAGAGCATATCAAATTACTCAAACATACTATCCACGATTAGCCATTCCTCCTTGCAAGTAAACACATGTCCATACCATCATATATACAAAAAAGTGGGCGGGGAGTAAGCTAGTATAAATATCAGAGCATCACTAACTTCATCAACAATCATGTCCCAACTCGACGACTTACTCGAAGATATTGATACTAGCCCAGCCTTTGCCCCCATCGCGTCTGCAATCCGCGAAATTCACCTACGTATGGAGTCCACCCACGAGTGCATGCTACGCCAACTGAGTTCAATCGAACTGTCTTGCAACGAGCTAGTCAGACGATCCGAGCCACGTTCCCCATGTGCATTTTGTGATTTACATCAAAACAAAGATATGCACAATACCGCTAGATGCAGTCGGTTCCCGGATGCAGTCAGACGAGCTCTGCAAGCAGCACGGATTGGATTATGCGAAAGATGCTTGAAGGACAAGCATACTGACGATTGCGGAGTGAGCTGTGTACATTGTGGTTTACCACATAACACACTCCTCTGCAGTAATCGTCAGCGCCCCGGCGGCTTCAAACGACGCCACACGTGATCTACTACTCGCTTCTACCTTCTTCGCCTTCACGCCTACTCCAACTCCATCGACTACAACTCCATCGCCCGCTCAACTCCATCAACTACTACAACTCCATCGCCCACTCCACATCGCCTACAACTCCATCGAACTACCACGTCAATATCAGCAAGAAAGTGAAATCCATTTTTTTTACAAGTTTACAATTTTTTTTGGCGGCGCCGGAGTGTTCACCCCTTCCTCGCGCCATGTGTTGTATCGCATCATACTCGCCATATGTTATCGCATAATACCCTTTGTAGCCTGACTCGGGCCAACCCCGAGGACGGCATTCTCGTCTTGTGTTGGTCCGGCACCCAGCCGGCCTTTATGTTGAAGAATAAGATAAAGATTTAAAAATTCCACTGAACCATCTTGTAGCCACCACACATCCGTGTAAAATCTCACCTTTCATTTTGTCATTTTAGGGCCTTTCCGTGGCCCTGATTACAGTTATAAAGTTCAAATCATCGAAAAGTCTTGAAAAACCCGGTTTTTGGGGACCGTGTTTTAAGGGCGCGGACGGAATTCGGATCCTTCCTCTCCTCTGCTCGCCAGCAGGGAGGAGCTACTCAGATAATCGCCGGGGGCAGGCGGTCCGCAAACTCGCGCTTTTCTGCAGGCGGTCAGCAGAATGGGGCGTGGCCAAACCTTCAGCGGGCGGCACTTCCTTTACGGTTGCATATTCTGCAACCGGACAGCAATACAGCATTTTTTGCAAGCGCTCGGCAAATAATTTCTTTCAGCGAGCGCTGGCCAAACTTTCAGCAAGCGCTCGGACTCTTTCTAGGCATTTTCGGGCGTACGTCGATCGCAGGTAAGACTCTGTGTGGCAGAGGTGTCACCGTTGGTTTAATTACTCAAGTTTGAAGTACTTTCTCTCAGCGGAAAGTACCTGAGGGTTGCGCGGTCCTCCACAAAGGACCGTGCGGCCCCCGAAATTTTTGCATATTCTCGCGGAAAGTCCGCGAGAATGCGGCCGCTGCGCCGCAACTAATCCATAAAGAAACCGCGATTGTTCCTCAAGCATTCGTCTTTAATTTCGCCAACTTTCTTCCAAATTTCTGCAAGCGGGCCGCAAAAAATCAACGAACTATTTTTCCGGTGCGCGCTTGCTCAAAATTCGCATGGCCGCCTGCCCCCGGCGGTTATCTGAGTAGAACTGCATGGGTGCGGTTCCCCTCCATGATCGATCGATGCGTGAGCACACGTCTTCAGGGGAAGGTTTGTGATACTTTTCACAGGCCCGTATTTCCTTTTAGAGGCCACCTCAAAGGATCGGACCAACGCAGATCGGGTACTCATGGGACCCGCTTTACAACTATGTGCTATTCTGGGTGGGTGAATCTTGCCTGGACGCTGCCTCTAACGACGTACTGCGCATATGCGGTGGTTGCTCACTTCACGGCTTTTACTGTAGGCACTTACTCACTTTTTTGGCTTAGACCCTACCCTTGATGTTAATTTGTCGTCCAAAACATATTTGGGCACAATTGTTTTTGTGATCTTTCCTGATTCGAAAAAAATTGATGACGCGAAACGTCCGCCGGAATAGAGCTTGTTCGCAATCATAAGGCTAAAAAACTGTTAGAAGATACATACACACTCAAGTTTAGAGTGTTACAATCGATATGCGACATTTTTGAAAGTAACCCTTTCCTTTGCAATTAGCGCCAATATCCTTCCCTTTACCACAGCAAACAAATTGAAGAAAATCAATAAATTAGACCTCAAGATCTATTCCTAGCAAGTTTATTCCATGTTTACAGTTTTTTAATCGATCTTCCTATTTGGAAGATATTTATTCAGAACATAAGTGCACACACTCGCACACAGACAAGCAGACTTTGGCCTTCATATTAGGTGTTGTCCCAATTAGAGAGCTTCCCTTGCTCTGCCGCAGAGGGTATAAAATTGAAACATATTATTCGATAGAGCAAAGGAAGCTTCATAACATCGCTTTTTTCCAGTAAAGTTTGCAAGCAAAGTTCAACGAATTTCACCAGAAGTCAGATCTCTGCTTGAGCCGACCACGCTAAGCTGCTCCAGCTTGATCAAGCTGTACTGCTGACATCAGGGTCGTAGTGAACCCCTTTCGGGACTCTCGAACTGTCACAGCAGGATTATGTCGTGACAGGTCGAAATATCTCGCAAGACTAAAGCGAGCTATGCGCCGGGCGCCGCAAACCTGCACGCTAGCTCCACGCGTCATTCAACCACTAATCCGCGATAGCACGAATCACGCGCACTGCGCTATAAGTACCAATATGTCATGAGGCATTTGCTAGATTTTTGGACAAGAATGCAGTATACTGTTCTTACCAAAGCAGGTAGATCAATTAAAAGAAACCCAATAACTGATTATCTTGGTGTGAGCGCGCCCTCATTTCTCCATGTTCTACTCCATTATCTCGATGTGTAAATTAGTATAATTTTGAAAAGGGCGACAATCAGAGAACATCAAAATTTCGTATTATCGGTTGAACTTGAGAACCACCCTGTGCTAGCTTCCCGAAAGCTCCGTGCCAAGAGCTAGTTCCCCTAGGTGAAGAGGATCTTTACTTGAAAAGTGAAGGGGGTAGCTGAACCTCGAGGTGATTGCTGAAGTCAGCTTTATCGTCGACGGGACTTGGAAGGAGTGTGTGTGTGTGGGGGGGGAGAGGGGGGAGGGAATAAGAGGTACAGAGAGTCAAATGGAAAATTATATAATGCTTTAGCTTTGAGGTCAAAAAGACTTCTGATGCAGAGCATTTTTATTCTGGTAATAGGTCTGGATCCGTAAATTATTAGTAGTGTAGAAATAGTTACTACCTTTGCAATAACTGTAAAATCGCATGTATGAGATCTGCCAACTTAACGCGTAGGCAGCGCAGACCCTTCATAGGCCAATGTGAAAAAATACTAATTGGTGGTACAAATCTCACTCCATGCCGTCTTTTGCAGTTTGCTAAGTAGTTGTATTTCCATGCAAATAAATATTAGGTCGTTCCGAAGGTATTGTCGCTTTTTTCAAGAGAACGTTACATTTCGTGGAAACAAGGTTCCTGGGAGATCTTGATAAAATTCGATGCAGCATTTCACTCTTTCGCTTTGCAAAATATTCGATAAGCTTCAAAAAAATTACCAAAATCTGCGACAAATGCTTTTTGAGAAGGTTAACACAATTTTTCTAAATTTTTACAACAATCCTCCGAAGGAGTCCAAGTAACAGGTGGATTGAGCGGACCCAATAGGAAACAGAGCGATTTTTTTTCTACTTTCCATGGATCGTCATAATTTTGTATTAGGTTGTTCGGCAATTAATGCCCGTTTTGAATTTCAACCGCATTAAGTCATACACCTCTCACTTCTAAATAGGATGCAGAGTACCATTCGATAGAGTAAAACAAGCTCTACAGAAAGTCCATCTTGCTTTTGCAACAGCTCTTATCCACCTCGAGTTTCGAGTCAAAAACTAAAAAGATTCAGCAGCCCGAAAAATCGAAAAAAATCGTAACTGAGTTCACAATAATCCTACAAAAATTCTTACCTGCTCACGTAAACACTATCCACATGAAACGTCTATATACGCCTTTGCCGTATTTTTTCTTCTGTTAGAAATCAAGAAATCGGAAATTTTCGTACATTTGCCAAAGTCGTGTTGTGTCGTCCCCACATAGATAGTTGTATACTACAAACCTGTAGAAGTGCAATCGTAAATTCTCAGCTCTCTATGAGCTTTAGTTCTCAAGAAATTTGAATTTTAGCTTGGACCACCTAACTAAGGAAAGCTATATTTGGTATTTCTCGAGAACTAAAGCTTGTAGAGAGCTGAAAATTTAAGTCTGTACTTCTACAGGCTTGTGGTATACAACTACCTATGTGGAGACGACACAGCATCACTTTGGCAAATGCACGAAAACTTCCGTTTTCTTGGTATCTAACGGAGGGAAAAATACGTCAAAGGCGTATATGGATGTTTTATGTGGATAGTGTTTACGTGAGCAGGTAAGAATTTTTGTAGGATTTTTGTGAACTCAGTTACGATTTTTTTGATTTTTCGAGCTGCTAAATCTTTTTAGTTTTTGACTCGAGACTCGAGGTGGATGAGAGCTGTTGCAAAAACAAGATGGCTTTTTGTAGAGCTTGCTTTGCTCTATCGAATGGTACTCTGCATCCTATTTAGATGTGAGAGGTGTATGACTTATTGTGGTTGAAATTCAAAACGGGCATTAATTTCCGGACGACCTAATAGAGGTTTCAATGGAATCACCGAATTTTAGCAGGCTTGTCTCAGACACTAAAGCATCAAACACCAATAAACTTCGGATTTTGAGACTTACAAAGGCAAATTGTAATTTGACACTAATTTTACGAAGCAAATGAGCGTTTACCGTTTCAGATAGCAACTTTCGGAAATTTCCGGTACAGCCTGGGGCGCCCTGGAAAACGTGAATTATGATTTTATCCCGGAAAACTTTATGAATCGGAAACCAGAAACAGTTGGTAAAAAGAGGAGAAAAAGCTGCGTCGAATGCCACCCGAATTGCTTGCCGGTTGTCGTTCTGTGAGGTTTGAGTTGACCGAATATGAAATTTGATAGCACTGAAGAATTTATTCTACAAACTCTAAGAAGCAAACTAAGAAAAATAAAAAAAATTGCTTTGTGTCCTATAAAGTTTGCTCTATTTATCTGTTAATTGTATATCTCCGGGGAATAGGTGCAAAAATATAGAAAAATAGCTGAACTTGACCATGACAAAAAGTATGAGTCGCAGTTTTTGGTAATTTTTTGAGAGCTCATTAAATATTATGAAATGAAATTATTAGGATGATCGGTAAAAAATGGAGCACCTAGAGAATGAATGTAGATTTCTCAAAAAAAGAAAGCTATTAAACTTCCCAATTTTGATAGATGTTAGAATAAATTATTCTCTTTCAGATAGTACCTATATAAGGTCATATACCTACCTAATAAATTTTTATAGTGGCTGAAATGCAAAGCTAGTCACTTTGACAAATTATAAACTTCGGGCAGTATCTGTGCAGTGAGACATGCGAAATCACCCATAGTATTAGGTTGTCAAGAAAATAATGTCCGTTTTTATTTGCTTGCTTTAACAAAGCAATCAAACTCAACCCAACAAAGGGTAAGGGGTACTGTTCGATAGAGCAAAGCAAGCTCTATTAGATGGCACTCATGTCTTTGCGCCACGCTCGATCCACGGAGAGTTCGAACTCAAAATCTAAAGATTTCCAAATGCCCAAAAAATTGAAAAAAATCAGATCTTCGTCCAAATAATTTATACGAACCTCCCACTCGCTCACATCAATACTATCGATATCTGATATCCATATGTTCGATTGCCGTATTTTTTCCTTGACTAGAAACTGAGAAAACGAAAATTTCCCTGATTTTCTCAAAGCAATGCTGAGCCGTTCTTGCATATGTAGTTCTATACTACAAGCTTAGGTAAGTATAACTGTAGATTTTCAGCCCATTCCAAGCGGTAGTTTTCGAAAAATAACGAATTCGGATTTTTTCGTTTCAGTTTCAGTGCTAAAATCGACATTTCTCGAAAAGTATCGCTCGAAATAGGCGAAAACCTACAGTTATACTTACTTAGGCTTGTAGTATAGAACCACATATGCAAAAACGGCTCAGCACTGATTTGAGAAAATCAGGGAAATTTCCGTTTTCTCAGTTTCTAGTCAGGAAAAGAATACGGCAATCGCACATATGGATATCAGATATAGATAGTATTGATGTGAGCGAGCGGGAGGTCCGTAAAAATTATTTGGACGAAGATCTGATTTTTTTCGATTTTTTGGGCATTTGGAAATCTTTAGATTTTGAGTTCGAACTCTCCGTGGATCGAGCATGGCGCAAAGACATGAGTGCCATCTTGTAGAGCTTGCTTTGCTCTATCGAACAGTACTCCTTATCCTTTGTTGGGTTGAGTCTGGTTGCTTTGTTAAAGCAAGCATAAAAACCGACATTATTTTCTTGACAACCTAATACTACTGTTGCAATGCGTGAAGGTACAGTCATTAAACCCACGGTGGGTTGCTGGCCTCAACTTTCAAATCCAGGAGATATGGCCATTAGCATCGTTGAGAACAAAGATACGTGCTATTCAATCCTTTGCAGGTAAACGCATGTTTTGTAGGTACCATCTGAAAGAGCTTTTTACGCTTTACATCCATCCATATGCAGGTTACCTCACATTTTGTCTATCTTTGGAAAATACAGATTGAAACTTGATTTATTGGTTTTTGTTGCGCCAAAAAATCGCGATTTTTCAGGTATTTCGCTTTTTCCAGAAATAGGAAAAAACCTGTATGTTCAATAGACTATTTGAAAGAGCATGAAGAGCTCTTTCGAAGGGTATAGCAATTGCTCTATAACTTTACGGTATGGCAGCGCAAGAATGAGCGATGTTCAAAAAACCTTGTTTGAGTTCTTCAGGGCGGCACGCATAGAATTGTGGGAGAGGAGCGTTGACGCTTTGCCAAAATAATAGGCGAAGGTCGCTTATATAAGCGACGTCTACGTTGCAGCCTGCTTATTGTTGATCGGAACAAAAAAATCTAAAAAAAAATCAAGCTGCCACCGATCACCCTAATACAACTATTAAAAAGAGGACGAAATGCTGCATCGACTAATCCCAAGAGCTCTTGAAAATCTTGGTTCCACGAAATGTGGCGTTCATTGGAAAAATGCGACATTACTTTCGGATCGACTATAAATCAGGAAATTTTCTGGTAGCAAAGAATGATTGGCACTCAGGACACATATTGAAAAAGCATGAAGAAAATCAAAATATCATTGAATATTTACTAATGTAGTCTGTTCAAAAAGTGCTATTCCATTAGTCATAGCGACAGACAACGCATCAGATGTACGCGATACTAAAAATGAAAGATAGCATAATTACGAGAAAATATGACCAATCTCAAATCTATAATTTTTTCGGTGGAAATAAACTCGCTTTTTTTGAATAACAGGACGTGCAGCAGCAGAAATATTCAAAAATTGGGAAAAGGCACAGTGCTAGGACAGTCGCTTTCAGCTGTTGATATCGACAGGACTTTTATATGCTTTACAGAGAGCTGTGTGCATGTGTGACCTATTACGAGGTTGACGTAGTTAAGCACTAATCTTGCGCCATGCCTCTGCAGGTCCATGTCGGACAAGGTATCTCATCCTCGAGTTCATCACGACATGTCACAATGTCGCTATGGCCGGTAGTAATCCCCCTAAAGTCGTCACAACTCAAAGAAGACGCAGTCATGACCGCCCAAAACGAGTCACAACTTGGGCACGACGGACGTTGGCCACCCGCCGCAAAAAGTTTCGCAACCATCCGTCACCGAACTCGCAGACCGCATTGAGCGGCCAGCCACTGAGCTATAGACATTGTCACAGCTCTGAGCAATAGAAGGTGCACGAGGTGGAAGGATAGGCACTCAAGATAATATGTGAAATTTGTAAGCAGCCTCATTTTAGAGGTGAGTTTCACCTGTGAGTATACATACAGCTATCACGTTGCTATCGTAAACACTACGTTTGCGATATCTGAAACGTGAGTGTCACTGCGAATAGCGCAGTGCCTGTGTCGCAGGTTGCCAAGCTAGACGTGTAGGGCACAGTCAAATGACGGCAAATTTATTGCAAAGTGATATGGAAAAACACATGCACTAGGTTTTTTCTAGTGATTATAAGGATTTGAAAGGCTTTTGGACGTCAGCGTGCAAACAAAATATTGATAATATATTGAAAAATTTGCAGATTTATGATTTTATTAAATTTATCTGTACTGTGCTGCTGTTACTTTATGCTGTTACATTGGGGAACAGAACTTAGGTCCCCTGACAGCCAGCTGACATGTAATTTCGGAGGTCATGAGTTGTCAATAACGATAATTAACACATCTGCGGGGCGCATGCTAGGCCCCGCCTCTATCCAGATACCTCTCGTAACTTAGCAGAGGTCCACCATTACGCGCCCCGTGATAATGAAACGGGAATTTCAAACGAAATTGAAATGCAAAATTCAGTATCGAATTTTTGCCAAACAAAGTGAAAACTTGGATTTAGGGGTTTTCAAGTACGCTTTTTTCAAATACGGAAATCCCATCTGCCTCAAAGCTCACCACGGACCGCTTACTAAGAATGAAACAGGGAATTTCATACAAACTGCATTTGAAAATTCAGTATTGAAGTTTCACCAAACAAAATGAGAACTTGGACTTAGGGGTTCTTTTTTTCCGGGCTTCGGGGTTACCGGGTTCCGGGCTTTCACTGGCGTTTTGAATCATCACATGTGATGGCTAAACTCATTTTCCGATCAAATTTATGGTTCATCATTATTTAATCTCACTTCAGGAGCCTGTGATAGCTCCACGTGAATGTTCGCGCTGTTTCCAGAGTAATACGCTCATTTGTGGCAGTGTGGAATGACGTATACAAAGGCTGGAATTTCAGTTGAGATTGTATTTATGAAATAAGGAGTTTAATCGATAATTTTTACCTGGGATTCCGATGGCAATGATAGGCTGGAATCCACACTTAGAATTGCTGCATAGACTGCAGCATTTGTAAGTTGAAAAAGCTATCATACGACATGATAAGATTATATGCACGATAAGTGACTTGATTGTCAAATCCTTCCGCTATTTATACGAAAACTATCGCCTGAATCCGCCTTTTCAGCCTTTCTTTGGCATAAAATCGCCTAATTCCACGTTTTTAACCTTTTTTGCCATGAGTAACTGCTCATTGCTACAGGCAGTAAGATCGGATTCCTGTTCACACCTCAAATTATTGTCCATGGCTGGACGAACTGTGATCATGGTGTCTCTATGTCTTTGTTCCATTCATTATCACTTACCTGAGCGTAATTTTGTTTTCATGGAATTTGCCACTGTAAAAATTTTGATACTCGGAACGGTGAAGCATCAAAATAATTCCACTAGCGAATACGATGAAATTCTCTGATATCTACGATATGTTTTTTTTTTGAATGTTGAAATTTGATACAAAAAAATTGAACTTTTTTTACAAACCTTGTACATGTTCTTATGAAAAAATTCTCTACATATTTGGAAAGAGCGTACTTGAAAACCCCTAAGTCCAAGTTTTCACTTTGTTTGGTGAAACTTCAATACTGAATTTTCAAAATTTGTGTGAAATTTCCTGTTTCATTCTTAGTAAGCGGTCCGTGGTGTTTGAGGCAGATGGGATTTCCATATTTGAAAAGAGCGTACTTGAAAACCCCTAAATCCAAGTTTTCACTTTGCTTGGCGAAATTTCGATACTGAACTTTGCATTTCAATCTCGTTTGAAATCCCCATTTAATTATCATGAGGCGCGTCCTGGTGGACCTCTGCTAAATTGCAAGAGGTATCTGGATAGAGGCGGGGCCTAGCATGCGCTCCGCAGATGTGTTAATTATCGTTATTGACAACTCATGACCTCCGAAATTACATCTCAGTTGGCTGTCAGGGGACCTAAGTTCTCTCACCCTGTTACATTGGCTATAGTACCAAATCGTTTCCTTAGCCAAATGAAAGGATAGGAACTGGTGCACAGCTAGTGAAAAGCAAAAAAAGACAAAAGTTCTGCTGAAAAGTGCATGAATTGCAAGAAATTGTAAAATCAAGGCATGCAAAAAAAACAACTAGACCAATCTGACCGCAAAACGACTTCGAAGCGAAAAACGCTTAAGAGCAGCAAATTTAGCTGAAAAGGGCCTGAAGATGCATGCTCATTAAAACTGATTACCTCGTCTAGGTTCCGTAGCAAAAAACAGAAGAAATAATATCAGGAAATAGAATAAGATTAGCTGCGCGTCTTGCGACTGTGGGCTATCAGCTGTTCATACTGATTGTATATGACGTGCATGTCAATCCTTTGCGTGCATCTACGGATAGCGGGCGGCACCACCACCCCGGACGTACTCGACCGCTAGTCGTTTGTCGGCACCACGACCTCTCTGCGTCTCCTATCAAGACCCACTATTTCCCGACTGTCTGCATGACGGGCACGTTGGTGCTGCCTTGTCGTGCCGGCGGTGTTGCCGCGGCGTTACGCCGGGCATATGCCTCGGTCAAGTAGCTCTATCCCTCATCATGGGCCGCAGCAAAAAGGCATTTGCAGGGCATTTGCCGCGCTCGGAACGATTCGTCACGACTCGAGGTGGGTTTACTACAGGCCTATGTGACACGATAGGTCGTGACATATAGCGTCTAGTCTGCTATATGCATTGATCGCGTCCGGCAGCAATGATAAAGGAGGCCGCTGTGCTTACCTTAGTTCAGGATTCACATCAGGCTCTGAGGATTATGTCACAACACACACGGCGTTTACTTGGGCCCAGGCAGTAATATGCATAGTTGCTTTTTTTCCCATGACTGGGAATTGAGTTGATAGAAATGGACATGCTCTAGCAGAAAAAATGCTGAACAGTTTTCATACAAGTTAATCTGCATGACAAACTTCTGCAATACAACCAAAAGTTTTGGCCTTCAAAATATCTAACCTTTAATTGGAGGAGATGCAAAATTTACCTTGAAAACCCCAAAGAACGACACTTCTATATTTTCAGCCTATCTCTATTTTCCGAATCTTGGCCATCGAAAGAAACGCAGATCATACACATAAGTGTCTAATTTGAGCAATAGGTGATCAAATTGGTGGCCCGTAAGATTTTTTGGAAGTTAATCTATTCAAAATTTTGATTCAAACTTGACGAGAACAAAACCTTTTACAAGCTGGTATTCATTTTGTAAACTTACTTTGAAAAAGAACTTGGCTTTACAACCCCAACCCGTCTAATCCTGTGCGAAGCTGCCGGATGAAACGTAGAGGAAACAAAGAGGTAAGTCTGGAATTTGACATGTTGGAGAACACATGAGATACTGCGCGAGTTCGAGCGCTGCATGAAGACTTTATACTCTATACTTGTGGAAGAATGATTTCATATCACGACGTCTACCCCGCCACTGTAGCGTAAGGAACGTGCATTATGATGAGACAATCTTATATATGAAGCTGAATGTCTGTTTGTATGTGTGTGTGTCTGTCAGTACTTATGTTTCGAAGTTTCGAATAGAAAATTATATTTCTGAACCGATCCACACCAAACTTTGCACACATACACTTCGGGGCCGGGCGGACACCGAATGAATAGACATCCAGTTCTAAAGCAGAACTCTTGATATTTATAAAGTCCACAAAATCTTTTTCTTGTTGAATTCCACGATACCGCCCTGCCAAGTTCTGTGGACTAGCTTCATAAGCCAAAAACATTCTTTTTTTTTAAATCAAAGCCGTCTTAGCTTACCAGCATTTCGGAAAGCGGTTTTTTGTCGTTTTTTGGTAGATGTCGTTCCATCGCCAGTACGACACAGTTTCCTACAACATTCTACACATTTGGAGGCAAATACCTCTATAAAAAACCTCCACATTGACAATGCTGCACAAAAAACAAGACGTTCATACAGGTCCTACGTACCTATGATGGTAAGTAGAATGAAGTGCTCGAACGGGCTCCATTCTATAATAGCCTTCGCCTTCTTTCGTATAAAGTTATTCTCAGAAAAGATGAACAGCGACGACGGACCCTTAACATGAAGATTATGGTCAATTGAATCTCAGCTCAAAAATTCTTACATACCTCCTACTGGTTAGCACGAGATATACGCACACGAAAAATAATATAAGCACCGCATGCTGTTTTTTTTTCACAACTGTATAGCAGCCGAAGAATTGCAAACACAATCGCGCGCTAGTTGCACGTACATAGTCGTGTTGTAAATCCTTTAGAACAATCATCAAAGTCTTATCACTGTGTGCTTACACAATCTACCAAATTTTCCGCAGGACAGTCAGAATTTGCAGCAGTTTCGCAGCACTTTCTTCGCTATCGTAAGAGTGCACTTTCCAAAATTTGGGGTTTCCGCAGGAAATCGACGTCAGAGCGACTGGTAACCGAAACATGCGCAGCTCTCCCATAAGCGCTGGGAAAGCGCTGTAAATTTGTAGCACTCCAGCAGCACTTCAACCTGTCAGCATTTTCGCGGGATTTCAAGTGTGCTTGCACTTACGATTACGAAATAAAAAATGCATTTTCGCCGCAATCAATGAGTTCAAGCGGATTGAAGGCTCTTTGAATTGCTCACCATACCTTGGATAACTCGGTAAATTGCTCTTTTGTCCTTGAATCTGGGCACGATAAGATGTTAGTAAGTAATTGTGTCAATAGTTTGTGCCCTCAGACCCTGTGGTGGAGACTTTATTGACCTTACGTTTCGACAATGTTGTCATCATCAGAGTTCTGAAAACGGATTATAGGCTCTTTGACTTGCTCACCATACCTTCAAGCACTTCCTCCCACTCTGTCAGTCCAGACCTAGTCTAAGACTCGCAGCATGAATGCTCAAGGCTACGAAACAAACGAACCTCGACTTCACCGGCTACGACAAGACCGCAAATTTGGTCGTAACAGACGTCACTGAGTGTCACCCAATGAATCAAGTTTCCTTTTATCAACCTAAGCTCACATAATGATATGATGTGGCTAGGTCACTACTGATAGACAAGAACTCATTTTTGACATTCATCTTTAGATTTCTGAGAAATCCACGTGGCTTCAAATAGTTTGCTGGCGCAAATCTCAGTCTCACATGTCAGTATCGTGCATTCGACTTCGCAATCATCTCCGCAGTGCGCCCCTGTCTCGTATCCCCTACCCCTATCATTTACTATCGCCCCAACCTATCTATACCGCTACCCCTCCCTCCTCTTTGCATTCCCTTTATTTCAGACAAACCAGTAGGCGAATTAAGCAACTCATTTGTAGAGTCCAACTGTAAAAGGATGTAATGCTTGTTGACATCCCTCATTGTAGTTTAACACGTTGACGACCGAGCCATTTTTGACCACCTCAAAATGGACTAATGATCTACGGATGCAGTTTGGGCTGTTTAACAGCTACCGCAATGCCGTGTGTTCTATATGACAACCAGGCCACCAGTGTTATTACTGCATAGAAGTTACGTGAGAAATTTTCGTTTACACATGATAAATTGATGCACGAAAGTGCTACAAGGTGGTCAGGGCGTGCATACGCGCGGATACACACGGTCGTCAACGTGTTAAAGATGAACTAGAATGTCTCAGCTGCCAAGACTTATTTTGGAGAAACGGCTAGAATCTGGGTGTACGGTTGAAAGAGCATTTAGCGAATAAAAGACGAGGGATTCCAACAGCACCGTTGGAACGGCACAAGATAGGGGAGCTCTGCGGAAATGAATACGAAGTGAAATGCACGATACTGACATGCGAGACCAAGATTTCCGCCAGGAAACTCTTTGAATCTCTCCTCGTGGATTTCGTCAGAAATCTTAAGATGAATGTCAAAAATGAGTGCTTGTCTATCAGTAGTGACTTAGCTCCATTCATATCATTATGTGGGCTTAGTGTTGATGAAAGGACTTGACTCATTGGGTGACACTTAGTGACGTCCGTTACGACCAAATTTGCGGGCTTGTCGCTGGCCGGTGGAGTCGAGGTTCGTTTGTTTCGTAGCCTTGAGTATTCATACTGTGAGTTAGATCTGGACTGACAAAGTGGGAAGAAGCGCTTGAATGTATGGTGAGCAAGTCAAAAAGCCTACAGCCTAGTCCAAAAGGTTTTCAGACTTCTGACGACGACGACATTGTCGAAACGTAAGGTCAATAAAGTCTCCACCACAGAACCTGAAGGCACAAACTAGTGACACTATTACTCTACTAACTCGCGGTAAATTCTAATGTACCCTGAACGAATAGCTCACATGCAATTTTGCTAAAGTTCATGTTATCATTCTACGATTTTCGCTTCAAATTCCTCAAAGTGCGTAATTCAACCTGCACTAATCCAAATATTTGGTATTCGTGCGGTCAGGTGTCGGTGAACCTTGTGAACATTCAGCACTAGCTGGAAAAGGGATTAGGGAAGAGATTTCATTAAAGCAATGTTTTTATTTGAATGTGTGTATTTTCTTTATTCATGGCAGTTGAATCTTGGGTAAGTAAGTACTTGTGATAGGAGCAAAGCAACTTCCTTTTTGAGGGTCAACAAAGGAGTTCCTATTTCTGTTAAACTTTCCTGGCCGACTGACGGAGGAAGAGGGAGCGGAGGGAGGGAGAGAGGGGGGGGGGGGACTCCTTGAATTCAACGACATGCGCTTCTATATTATGGTTCGTTCGCACAGGACGCGAAATTGCGGACTCCGTGATTCCTCGTCTCTATTGCACTCTCGCCGCTTTAGTCCACTGCGCTCTCTCCCATTCGTGAACTATCTTTGATGTACGCAAGACCCCTGCGTTTAGTGCAGTAAGCGGAAAGAGGTATAGGACTATATGTCGCTTAACAGAGGTGCAACAGACTGTGCAGCCATGCATTTTGCAGACAATACAGACATGTATGTGTCAGTTGTATTGTCTGTGCGGGGGGGGGGGAGCCTATCAGCGACATTTAGTCCCCTACGCGGAAAGTGTTCTCTTTAGGTAGCTTTAGCTGTAGGACTTTTTCATAAGGGCAGCGCCTATGCGAATCTTGTTCAACGCTTGAAAACTGATTTTGGGGCTTAACTCAGGGGCCGGCACGAGGTGGGCAAATGACAAGCTGGAAATCGTTCTGGTGGAAAAAGCAAGGGGAAATGGTTATTGCAGGGGCCGGGGCGGAGCCCTAAAAGAAGACTCTAAGTGCAAGAAAAAGAAGGTCGAATCATGCTTATTACCTTATACATCTAATTCATTGGGAAGTAGTTTTCATAAGCCTCAACGCACAGCAGAGTTCGCGCGCGCTAGGCCGCGCCGCCGCTAATTGCCGCGTGCGCGACGTCGCATAAGCGATGCCGTTAAACAGCATGATTGCATGATCAGTTCTCAATGCAGGCGTAACGATATAGCACCAAATTACTTAAGCGAACCAAGAGAGGTTAGTAGAAACAAAGTATATGATATTATGAAAAATTTATGTGAATGGGAGAAGTAATAAGCATTTTTTCCAAAAATTTTGCAAAAGTGGTAAATGAAGATGTGCATTTATATGGCTCGTTTGCAGCACACAGACGACCATACGGTATGGAACTTGGTAGATACAAGAACACAGGCCTGCAAGGCTTAACTTAGAAGTCTCATTGAAAAATTATGTGACTGAAGGTTATGGCAAGCTTTTTCCTGAAAATTTCCCCCTAACAAGGAAATGGAAAAATGGCTCGTTTGCAGCGCAGAGAAAACGAAATCGCGCGAGACTAGGTGTGTATACGCGCAGTAGGCCTAAGGAACAATGTGTGAAAAATTATGAAAAACTTATGTGAATGAAGAGCGTGCTCAACTTTTTTCAAAATTAGGTGGGCAATTGCCCACCTAATGCCCACCTGAGGTGGGCAAAACTTTCAATTCACATAATTCTTTCAAAACTTTTGAATAAATCTGTTGTACACCTAAAGTTTACTACATGGTGAAATTTTGGTTCCGAAACTCCTCCTCTTGTTCTTGTTAGAGCCCAAAATCGCATCACAGCCTAGCTTTCTAAGATGGAAAGCGCGCCCCAATCAATAGATACGCACGGGAACGGCGTCTCTCATTCCTATAATTGCATTAACTTGATTTTTCTCATTCCTTCATCATTTTTCTTGCTTATTTTTTCCTGTTTTTTATCTTGATAAAGCTGAGGAGTAATTTGAGGAATCTGAGCACTTTGGGCGCTTTTGAGGGCTTTTAGGCAAAGTGTGGCTGGTACTCTTATTGCACAAGCATAAAGCGTCATTTTTGGGCTCAAGGGGGTATTCGTAAAAATTATTGGGATCAAAGGGGAATTCGTTTTGGAAAACCCCGTTTGCCCACCTCGTGGCGGGCCCTGGCTTAACTGCGACACTACCAGAGCGGCAGCAAATCCCTCACGGCTGAGAAATGGTATTTCAGACGTTAGTGAGTCATTTGCGCTGCTGCTCGAGGAGTTGCTTACTCAGATAATCGCCGGGGGCAGGCGGTCCGCATCTCGCGCTTTTCTACAAGCGGACAGCAGGATTTTGGGGCGTGGCCAAACCTTCAGCGAGCGGTACTTCCTCCACTGTCTAATGTTGTGCCAGCGGGCAGCACCACAGAATTTTCTGCAAGCGCTCGTCAAATAATCTCTTTCAGCAAACGCTGGCCGAACTTTCAGCAGGCGTTCGGGCTCTTTTTACGCAGTTTCGGGCTTACGTCGAGCACAGTTAAGACTCTGTGTGGCAGAGGTGTCACAGTCTCATACAATCGCTGGGGGCAGGCGGGCACCGGAAAAATAGATTGCTGATTTCTCCCACCCCGCTCGCGGAATTTTGCAAAGCAATTAGGACTTTTCGGAAGACCGCTTGCTGAGTCAGCGGATTTTTGAGAGACCGCCTGTTGAATTTTTTTTTCGCTCTTATCTTTTGCAGATATATTGCTGAATCTCTGAGGAATCGAGAACTCAGCAAGCGGTCTTCCGAAAAGTCCTGATTGCTTTCCAAAAAATCCGCGAGCGGGGTGCGAGAGATCAGCAATCTATTTTTCCGGTGCCCGCCTGCCCCCGGCGATTGTCTGAGGTTGGTTTAATTACTCAAGTTCGAGGTACTTTTTCTCAACGGAAAGTACCTGGTGGCTGCGCGGTCCTCCAAAAAGGACCGTGCGGCCCTCGAAAATTTTGCATATTCTCGCGGAAAGTCCGTGAGAATGCGGCCACTGCGCTGCAGCTAGTCTATATGGAAACCCAACTGTTCTCCAAGTATTTGTCTAAAATTTTGATGAAATTCTTTCAAATATCTGCAAGCGGACCGCAAGAAATCAGCAAACTATTTTTCCGGTGCCTGCCTGCCCCGGCGATTATCTGAGTAGTTAGGATCCAAAACTACTTTCTACGTGAGATTCTTTGTCCAAATCTGCCTGGATGCGGCCATTAAAGGCAGTGGAACGGCAAGATGGAACCTGGTCACATTTTGGTAGCGTTAGGTAGTAGACCCTACAGGTATACCGTAGCCCCATGCCCATCCTTCAGTTGAGCTGAGTCCTGAAGATACGCTCTAAAACTCCACCAATGACACCCAATCAGTGTAAGTGGCCGGAGCTGGCGGAATTCTCAGCGCATTTTTAGGACTCAGCGCATGAATTGAAGGGTAGACGTAGGGCTATGATGTGCTGAGGGGAGCGGTCTACTACCTAGCGCTACCAAAATCTGACTAGAGTCCATTTTGCCAATCCACTGCCTTCAAAGTAACATCTTAAATCTCACGCTAATAGATATGATTCCAATTACATGTTCAACTAACGTAGCTCAACTTTTCTCTAAATCCATACGATACAGTAAAGTGTTGGTATGTTGGATGGTATGTTCCAAAGGCAAGATGACGGGCCGAGAAAAGAGGAGGCGATAAGCGATGTCAACAAGCACTCCATCTTTTCTAAGAGAAGCTCGGAAAATACAAGGTAAGGCAAGCAAACTTTCACTTATCTTAATTTCGTTGATAATTAAACTCAACAACAAGAACGAATATGTGATTCTGTCCGTGAAATTTTGGATGCAATTCGAGCAATTTGAAAAGCTAACTGGCTTCTACTGGGTTTGACAATCCTCGCAACTAAAATACTGCAAAAAGTGCAGTCAAAGGCAAGACATGACCACAAACCAAATAAAAATGTCAACCTTTTTTCTGACATTCACGCTTGAGGCAATTGCGGATACAGCGGATGGCCCGCAATGGGTTTCCCGCTCATGTTGAGTCTCCGCTGCAAACCTGAATGGTAACAATCATCATGTCTTTGACAGGATTTGTATATGCTGCTGCTTCAATCTAATGTATGGCTCTTTTTTTGCATAGCACATACTCGGTTATATGTGGATGGCAGGTTTAAAAGTAAAAGAACGAGACCTAGCTATCTGTGCGATGCTCAACATGTCTTGGAATCTGCGAATCGAGTGCCGTGCGTTGATGGACCATGTAAATAGGAAAAAAAGGTGACAGATAAGCGTTGTGGCAGAAGTTCTACTGTGCTGAGAACACGATCGATGAAAGCGGCGCGGTGAAAGTGGCAAGCTATGGATGAAAATAGTCGTATATACACGCGCAAGAGCAGCAGAAGAAAGTGCATAAAAAACTCTCCAGCGAGAAAATCCATAATTTTGTTTGCAGCTCTTGCAGCTTGGTAGTGCGCAGTGTCTCACGCCATCGACAACTGCGCGCTTTTCTTTTAAACGATAGCCGGATGCATTTGCCAAAATTTTATGTGGGACAGTCAATGTCAACTTCATCCGGTATATGGCGGCTTCGTTTTATCGAATTATAAAAACCTGCTCTCATGTTACCAAGAGTCAAGATCAAAACAACCAGGCCTCACAGGATGCGAAGATGATAAAAATGATGAGCGAGGGATTGATTATAGCTATAGGTCCATTAAGGATGATCTTTTCAACCTAAAATTGAATTAGGATCCGACCCTAAACAAGGCTAAGGGTTTTCGCTGAGAAAGTATCTTTTCTCTTCGCAAAAAACGCGGAGTTCGGTGATTAGTGACGTTCCACAACCGCCGGAGGGGATGCGGCCATCAAAGCACAGGAGACGCGGTTGAGTAGATTCTCCACTAAATATAATGTGCTTACACTGCAGTAAAATGCGGTAAAATTTGCGTGCGAACGAATAGCCACGCCAGTAATGCCGGCATTTCTCAGACATTCGCAGTTAAGTTCCGCCGGAGATCCGCCCACAAAATGAGAATTCGCGAGAAAACCGGGAGTCTTGCGCGACACCCGGTTTTGTCCCGACTATCGGGATAATCCCGACACAAAAAATGAAGCGGGAGAAAACCGGGAGTCGCGATCTCGGGGTGCGCTCTCAGTGTCTGAGCGTAAAGGACACTTGCGTGAAATACGTTGCATGGTCAGACTACCCTCAATGTCCACAACCTTGGATGTGTTTTCATTCTTACAGGCAAGAACACTATCAATATGTTCTAACGGACAACCTTTGATAGGATCTTGTCGTTATTCAATTTTGAACTCGGACCTGGTTTCCGAAGCTGCTGTACGGTGGCTTTAATTGACTTTTGTATATAAGCGGGAGTCCCGCCGGTGACTGGATCGCGACATTATCGGGACTCCCGCAGGAGCTCCCGGTTTTCTCAGTAGAACATGTCGGGACAAAAGCGCGTGTCGCGCAGCATTAGCCCGGCGAAAACCGGGAGTCCCGGTTTTTTCGCGAGCCATTTTACTTGTGTCCCGCAGTCATTCCAACGGGACACAACTTTTTCACCGGCGGGACTTAACTGCGAGTGTCTGAGTTTGCGCAATTGGCCGGCGTCACACGTTTAGCTATTTGTTCACGCGCAGATCTTACCGCGTTTTACCTGCAATGCCAGCACATTTTATTGAGCGGGAAATCTCCTCGACTGTATATACCTCTAAAAAGAGCGGAGATACTTTCAACGTTTTTGATGTAGGCTGTATAGGACGTCCGCGCTGCGCACGGAGAGCAACGCTGTTGCGTAGATTGAAGGCAGTTCACGACTGGAAGAAGCGCAGAGAAAAACAGGCGGCGAGAGTGCACGAGAAAGAGGAGTGACGCGCAATACACACCTTGCGCACTCTCCGCGCCCTGCGCGGACGGCCTATACCCTTTGGGAGGTGTCCGCCTGGGGTCGCCCCGCCCACTTTGCTACTTCCGGAGCGGATTTCTCGCTCCAGAAGCAGTCTTTTGCGGCGAAGCTTGGAGGTTTGTTTAGTATGGGGCCGCCCACACCCACGGATCTCCCTCATAGAGGGATCACAGCCGGTTAGTCGCGAGGCTACGTGGGGCGTCCCCAGGTGGCGGATAGGGGGATAATCGCCGACCAAAAGCGACCCCGCGCCTGCTCTGATAAGCAAGCGGAGCCGGGGGACGGACTCCCTGCCTCCACTAAAAGCTTGCGCCCTAATTTCCCGGGTAGGTGTGTGGGGAGGCGAGTTCGGAGTCGCCTCCAACAAATAAGCTCCGATCGTCCCTCGCGGGGGTTTTGAGCCCAACAAGCTATCCCTGCGAGTAAATTCTTGTTCGACCCAGTGATAATATGGAAAGCTCCTTTAATCTTGGAAGAGCCACTGGTAAGGCAGCGCCAGTGGGGACAAGGTTTGAAAGGCGATCTAGGCTGCCGAAAACGAGACGGACTATGATGACGATCTGTACTTACAACGCGAGGACGCTGGCATCGGACGCATCTATCGAAGATCTCATGATGCAAGCAAGGAAGATTAAGTACGACGTCATCGGACTGACCGAGACAAGGAGGCACCACCCGCTGAACGCCACATTTGAGATTGGAGGAGAGCTGTTTCTAGGAACATGCGACAGTCGAGGAGTAGGTGGAGTGGGAGTCCTTGTCAACACGAGTTTGGCCATGAACATCGATTCGTTCGAACAACTTACAACTCGAATCGGACGTTTGCGAATATCAAGATGTGGATCAATCCCTGCCTTGACCGTCTTCATTGCGTACGCCCCAACATCCAGCTACGATGAGGACGAACTCGAGGAATTTTATATGGACTTGGAGAAGTTCTACAGAGAAGATCATACCTTCTACAAGATCATCGTCGGTGATTTCAACGCGAAGATCGGAACTAGAAGGTCGACTGAGGAACTTCACATCGGAACCCATGGTTTGCAGTGGAACGAACAAGGGGAGAGACTGTCCGAGTTTATCATGACGACGAGGACTATCCATGGAAACTCACAGTTCCAAAAGCCCTCTTCCCTACGCTGGACCTGGGAATCGCCCGGTGGAGAGTACCATAACGAGATTGACCACATCATCGTCAACAGAAGGTACTGCCTGACGGACGTCGCTGTTGTTCCGAAGTTCTAACGGGATTAGACCATCGTCTCCTGCGCGCCAATCTACTTCCCGCGGAACGGAGAGAGAGCCGTCAAGTTCAAGAACGTCGTCCCATGAACACCACCAACTGGGATCTGTTTTCTTCGATATCCGGCTCATGGCGAGATACCGTGATGGACAACATCGACGAAGAATACGAACGGTTCGTACAACATCTCCACGGTTGTGCCAAGGAAGCTCAGAGTCTAAGAAGTACGAGAAGGCGTCTCACCACGGGGACTTTGGAGCTGATACGCCAACGTGGACGCGCACGAGCCACAGGCAACTACCGACTGACGTCCGAGCTTGCGAAGCGATGCAGAGAAGCGATAAAAGAAGACGTTAAGGAGAGAAGAGTAGCAGTGATGGTTGACGCCGCGGAGGCTGGAAGAAGTATACGCAACGCCCGCCGAAGCTTCGTCAACTTCAAGACAAAGATGACCGCACTTCGTCGTCCTGACGGAACCATAACTGCTTCCCGAAGATCAATGGAGAAGGTCATCCACGACTTCTACTCGGATCTTTTTGCGAGCCACGTCCACGTTCCACCATGCCATCTCAAGGAGGACGAGTATGTCGCACCGTCTGTTCTTCCTTCCGAGATTCGTCATGCTATCATGTCGATGAAAAACCGTACAGCACCCGGTCCCGACAGGATTAAGCCAGAACATCTGAAGAATCTTTCGCCAGTTCTCATCAAGACTTTGGCAAGGTTCTTCACGCGGTACCTGACGGAAGGCAAGGTTCCAAGGCAATGGAAGACCAGCAAAATCGTTTTGCTGTACAAGAAGGGAGATCCCTGCGACATCGGCAATTATCGCCCTATCTGCTTGTTGTCTGTAGTCTACAAACTCTTTACGCGAGTCATTCTCAACAGGATCGGAAGAGAGTTGGACGAAGGACAACCATGCAAGCAAGCTGGGTTTCGAAGAGGATTCAGCACGATCGACCACATACACACGGTGTCAAGGCTCATTGAAGTGTCACGAGAGTATAAGATGCCGCTCTGTCTCACCTTCATCGACTTGAAGAAGGCCTTTGACTCGGTTGAGACTGAAGCCGTCATCGATGCCTTGAGCAATCAAGGTACTCCGACTCATTACATCAAGATAATTCGTGAGCTGTATAACGACTTCACAACCACCATAACACCATTCTACAAGGACATCATCATTGACGTGAAGAGAGGCGTGCGACAAGGCGATACTATATCTATTATTACTATATATATATTATTACTATATATCTATTATTACTATATACTATCAACTATTCAGTGCCGCTCTGGAGAACGTCATGCGTAAGTTGGAATGGGACAACATGGGAGTGAAAGTCGACGGCCGGCAGCTATACCACCTTCGCTTTGCTGATGACATCGTATTGATAACACCAAGCATCACGCAGGCGAAACAAATGCTGGCCCAGTTTGACGAAGTGTGTGGAAAGATCGGTCTACGGCTGAATCTAACGAAGACGATGTTCATGAGGAACGGAAGAGTGCCTGATGCTCCTTTCATGCTCAACGGGACGAACATCACCGAATGCTCAAGCTACACCTACCTAGGTCGTGAACTCAATATGATGAACGATCTAGCTCCGGAACTGAGCAGGAGGAAACGTGCAGCATGGGGAGCATATAAGACAATTGAGGACGTAGTGAAGAAGACCAAGAACATCCGGCTCCGCGCCCACCTTTTCAACTCGACGGTTCTTCCTGCTTTGACGTACGCTTCAGAAACATGGACAATGAGAAAGCAGGATGAACACGCCGTTAGCGTCATCGAACGAGCTGTTGAGAGAGTGATGCTAGGAGTGAATCGACTCACGCAAGTGAGGCAAGGATTACAAAGTTCTACCCTACGTCAACGATCGAAGATCAGGGACGCTGCCGCGTACGCCAAGCAGAACAAGATAAGATGGGCCGGGCACGTAATGCGTTTCGACGACAACCGGTGGACGAGAGCTGTAACAGATTGGATACCACTGGACGTCAAACGCGAACGAGGAAGACCGCCGACGCGATGGTCAGATATGTTCACGAAGTTCTCTAATGAAGTCCTTCAGAGCGTTCCACGTGTTCCTGGTGCGATACGTAAACATTGGTCAACAATCGCCCGAGACAGGGACGAATGGAGGCATCACTGGTACCCGCTCGTGCAACACGATGGTCAACGGGGATACAGGTGATACAGGTGAGTCTCGCTAACCTCCATTTTGGGTGGACGGTGCCTTTAATGCCCGAAACAGCTTATTCTCCCGCATTCATCCAGGCCTGGAGAAGATCTAAGCTTCAGCGAGATGATGTTGTAGCATTCAACTACAGCGCATCTTGCGCTCAACACTATTTTCTTGAGAATTTTCGGAATGCATTTCATACCCATATTTTCGAGTTTATGCGTACTTACCAGTTTTCATATGAACTCTTATTGAAACTTTTTACAAAATTTCTACACAATGTGAACCAAGTAACTGCAGTTCTTCAAGTAGTAGGGGTGTGAACAAAACTAAGCGAATGAGGCGCAAGAGAAGCTATGTTCATGCATATCTTCTAGTCAGCGTGATGATAATGAGAAAAAATGTTCAATCATGAAACGTAAAGAGGTAAAGCAGATGTGCGATAAGATCTCAATCTTCAAAGTTCTCCTCCATCTTTGTAGTCCTTTTTCTAATGATGCATATCGGATCGGGGACGACAGTGATTGTGCAAGTGCGTTTTTTTTTCTGGAATAAGGGTGTTTTAGAGCTGATGTGCATAGAATAGATCTACATATTAGGTTGGCACGAAAAAGTTTGCGTAATCCAAACGAAATTCAAGAAAATTTTCGATAAACCTAAGTTCAAAATTTGGTATCTCAAAAAGAATAGAAGGTTTCCGCTTTTAATAGATGTTTGAGCATAACTTTCTATGAGTGCCACCAAGAACGAAGCTTTTGAAAATGGCGTTTCCAACTCCAATCTCGTAAATAAAAACGAAAAACTTCTGAGAATTGTCATTTTACAAGGTAAATCCTCTTATCGCTTCAGTTTTTCGCAGAAACACAGTTTGGAACCAGAAATTAGACTAGTGCCTATATACATTGTAACGTTGGAACGTTAAAGACTGTTTTTGCTGAAAAAGTGTAGTAACGAGGGAATCTTTATTGTGAAATGACATTTTTCATAAAAATTTTTGTTTTGAGTTACCATATAAGATCGAAGCCTATCACAGTAATAGCTGTAATTTTTGCAGATTTTTTGAGCCAGCTAGCGGCCCTCCTGATTTTCTAGCATCAATCAAAATCCCGATTTTGTGACGCCATTGGAAGCTTCATTCTTGGTGGCTCAAAGCAAGCTCTATAAAATGAAGTTTATCTTTTGCACCAGCTTCGATCCACCTCAAGATTTGAACCAAGATCTAAAAAGTTTCGGATGACCAAAAATTGAAAATTTTCTATATTTTCTTTTAAAAAAATCCTACAGATTTCTCACTCGCTCACGCATCAGACACTCATATATGCTGTTATTGTATTTATTTATTAGCAAGAAATCAAGAAAACGGAAATTGTCATGTGTTTACCAAAGTGATGCTGGCTGTTCTTACATTAACAATTGTATGCTACAAGCCCTTAAAAGTACAACCGCAGATTTTTAACTCTCTGTAAGCTCTGGTTTACGGTTAAGCTCTGGTTTCCGAGAAATGTTGGGTTAAGCGTTAAGAACCCGAGTGAGGAAAGCCAAATTCAAAACGGAAACTATAGCTTATATAGAGCTAAAAATTTACGGTTATACATCTAAGCGCTTATGTTGTGCGACTGTTAGTGTAAGAACAGCACAACATCAGTTTAGCGAAAATATGGAAATTTCGCTTCCTTATTTTCTAGCTAACAAAAAAATACCGCAACAGCACACATGAGTGTCTGATGTTAATGTACAGGGTGTTTGAAAAGTTCGTGTCCTTAAGCACTTCAACTGCGAACGCTAACTCGATTTTTGCTATGTGTATTCGCCAAACCTAGAAACCACCGAATCAACAAAGAAAAATATTTTTTGTCTCAAGATATCCTAAAAAATTTGGAAGTAGAGAATTTTTTCAGCTTCCTTGGAGAGGCGGAAGAATGCGCTATCTGATTTATTCTTTTATTTTCAACGCCGGAAAAGGGGAACAGCTTTTGGTTTTTTTACTACAAATAGTCCTTTTACACTTTCTTCGTATAACAAAAATTCTTTGGAGATTTTTTCATGCGCTGAATCACAGCAGACAGTCGCGGCACCAGTTTGCCTGGGATTTTTTCAATTTAAAAAAAATTGGAAGTTTTATTTCAACATGTACTAGGCTGTTGCATAAGTTCTGTCCGATTTTTTTGCCTCATGTTTGAAGCAGCTGTTCTAAGAGAATTTCATCTCTAATTCGATACGGTTGGTATCATTGAAAAGTGCTTTCCTTGCGCTTTCTAAAGCATACCAGAATTCAATAAAATTCTTAGTGTACGGAGATCACAGGCCTAAAATCTCTAAGTGGCCGAGGTACGTTCTATCCCTAGAAATATGTCCTTGCGAGGATATCTCTACAATGCGCCCTTCAAGTCAGGTTCTTTCATTGGCTTCGGAATAAGGGTATGGAATGCTAGTATATGCAGAAGTTCGGTCCCATGAAGAATACGTCTTGCTAGTGAAATTTATCCTCGAACATAAATCTTTGGTATAAATGTTTTACAAGCAATAACTTTCTGCGAATAGAAGTAATCGACAAGCTCAAAGTTGGAGGTGCTAGGGCAAAGCAAGAGCTAACAGGGCCCATCCACCAATTCCTTTTCGGCGCTCACGTCAGTTGTAAAACGTTCGTAGTTCATAAATAGGCATGCACACATGTGCTGAAGCGAGGTCAAAAAGTGGCTAATTTTTTGTTCGGTCAAGAAAATCTCTCGGCAGCGCAAACCCTATGGGCTCTTTTATGTCGCATAATAATCTACGAAAATTTCTCTATCCATCCATTATTAGAAAAGATGCCTATCAATTTTCATAAGGGAGCGTTACCATGTCAAAAAAGACAGATTCGAAGAAAAACGCTGCGAAGTTTTTGCATTCTTGGTTCTTCCTTAACAAAGATTTGCGCAGATCGCATTATGCATTTTTTAGCCAAGGGACTGCTCAACACATAGAAACTAAGACCTTGGAAAAAAGTTGACTCTGAAAGAAGTTATGACATTTTAAACTCAAAAATTCAAATCGGACAGAACTTATGCAACAGCCTAGTATTTGTAGCATAAAACTCTCCGACCTTCGTTGTATCTGTTTTCAAAAATTTTGCACGCTTGTAAAGGTTTTGAAAATAAAATATAAAAAATTCCAGTGCTGGACTTTTTGACGAAAAAATCCTGAAAGTGGATCTCTTGGCTTTCGAGGCACGATATTTCAAAACGAATTTATTAGGTCGTTCCGAAAGTTCTTTCCGTTTTTTCAACCTACCATAAAAACACGTGGAATGAAGGTAGGGAAACGCTTCAGGTACTATCCGATGCAACTTTTTTTTCTCTTTTCAGATGACAATTTCTGTGCCGCTTGCTCTTGAGGTCAGTGAGATAATGGCCGAAATTTCGAACCCATGGTTTTTATCATGTCCAAATTTGGCAATTTTTCACAATCTTATTTTTTGACTTTTGGAAAAGCTTTGATAGCAGTCAGATAGAGTAAACAAAGTGCAATTTATTAGAATTTTTTGGCGTCTATAGCCAGCCTTAAAAATTTTTTAGAATTATTTTTCTGATGCTATCAAATTCCACTTTTCGTGATGCTAAGAACCATAGAACATAAAACGGCGCACAACTAAGGTGTCACTCGATGCAGCTTTTCTTCCTCTTTCTATTGAGTATTTTTCTTCCCAATTTGTGGGAGTTTTTGGCGATAAAATTCCCATAATTCTTGATTTTGAACCTGTCTAAGGGTGTACACGTGAAATGCGAAATCTCAAATGTCGAAGCGGTAAACACTCAGTTACTTTGTAAAAATAGTGTATAATCATAAACGACTTTTGAAAGTGTCGAAATCCGAAGATTTGTTAATGTTTGGAGCGTTTATGTGTTTTGTAACTTCGAAAAAGTGAAGACTTCTGGAAAAATTATTTCAAAAAATACTGAGAAGCCAACTGAGAATGCCGAAAAATTACATTAAATTGCACTTTGTTTACTCTATCTGATTGCTATCAAAGCTTTTCCAAAAGTCAAAAAAGAAGATTGTGAAAAATTGCCAAAGTTAGACATGGTAAAAACCATGGGTTCGAAATTTCGGCCATTATCTCACTGACCACAAGAGCAAGCGGCACAGAAATATGACAGTTGAAAAGAGGGAAAAAAGATGCATCGGATAGTGCCTGAAGAGTTTCCCTACCTTCATTCCACGTGTTTTTATGGTAGGCTGAAGAAACGGAAAGAACTTTCGGAACGACCTAATACTTCTGCGAAAGTAAAAGCACATTCAAGAAACCTTGAAGAAGGGGCTCTTAGAAGGTATACAAGTTTTCTGTGAATTATGTTTCCTTTTTTGTAAAAAGCGTTTCAAGGAAAGAGGTTTGGAAAGCCATACTGATGTGTTTCAATCTGTCGAGACGCAGACTAAGAGGTGGTCCGACAGTCCTCACCCCAACTGGGCGGTGCCCAGCAACTCCAGATGAGCTGTGCCTAACCGGGTGACCGGCGGTTACCCTTCCCCCTTCCTTATCTTATAAATATATAATAAAGATTCTAGTCATAAATGTTATGTTCATATAAAGTAAGACAATCAGGGTGAAGGATTCAAGTCAGGAGAGTGCACCTCCTGGACTTGACATGGAGGTCCCGCGTTGTTTTCTTTTTATGACTCACATTTTTTTTGAATCAATCATTTTTCGCGCATTATTTTTCTGAATCAAAAAAAAAATGAAATTCATTTAGCATTGATTTTGGCCAAGTCTTTGCAAACTCCCACCGCCGGCACCAGCCCTCATCTCCTACGCCTCTACGTAGCTATTTTTCTCGTATTTTTTCTTTTCTTATCTCATTTTCTCAATTTCTTCCCTAGTTCTTTGAGTCAGGCGATGAGTTTGAGTTTGTATTCATGTAGTAACCTCATTTAAAATAACATTTTCCATTTATTAATATTCAGTCATTTTTTCTTGCTATTTCCGAGCCGTGATCCCCCGAGCCGTGAAAAAGCGAACCGTGATTTTCCCGACGCGATCTTTCTAGATGAGTCCAACTCTCTAGATTGAGAATTCGCGAGCCCTGAATTCCGCGAGCCGTGATTTCCTAGAGCCGTGATATCCCGGAGCCGTGAATCATTGATATTTTCTTTATGTTTTCCTTTCTTTTCAACTGGGAAACCCCAGGTTTTTTTTCACGCGCACATACATGACTCAATGACTCTATCGCCACAGCCGGCATTATACATATGTAAATAAGGTCTCGCAAGTGGAAAATGCACTGTGAACCAAAATTTTTTTCCCCTTTCCAACTGTCACTAGTGGAAAGACCACTGTGATAGCATTTTTTGACTCTCGCAAGTGGAAAACGCACTGCGAGCCCAATTTTTTTCATAACTCTCACTAGCGGAAAGACCACTGTGAGAGTACTTTCGCTTTTCATAATTCTCACTAGTGGAAAGACCACTGTGAGAACGCTTTTCAATTTTTATGACTTCACTAGTGGAAAGACCACTGTGAGAACGCTTTTCAATTTTTATGACTTCACTAGTGGAAAGACCACTGTGAATGTACTTTTTTCCCGCTCACTAGTGGAAAGACCACTGTGAGCCCATTTTTTTCCAATTTCTCACTAGTGGAAAGACCACTGTGTGCCTCACCAAATTCAAAATTAAGTTCTCACTAGTAGAAAAACTACTGTGAGTCCAATTTTGCTTAGGGAGAGTTTCATAATTATTTATTATGATTACCTGAGGAAAATCCACGGGCTATCTAATAGCCCGCGGTTACTTCCAAAGGCTACGCTCCCAGTCCCTTATTTTTAATGGCTAATCACTCAAAAACGAGTGACATTTAGCCGCCAGAAGTAGGCACATGCAGCGGCAGTGCCCTTTGAACCTCGTATCCCATCGACGAATGTCTGGGCCAGAGGTATGCGGCACTTGTTTAATGCTGATTAGCCACCTATGGACCTTAGCTGGATCAGTATTTTTATGGAAGCCGAGTACGACTGGAAAGAGGTATCCGTAAGGACTCCTTGAAATGATATTCTCTAGGGAAGGACCAAAAGATGTCATGGAAAAAATTTCCTACAACTCTACTCGCACATCATAAGAGGTATGCTTTTCTAGCCCTTGTCTATGTTTTTTTGGTTTACTCTTCTTACGCTTGTTTGAAAAAAAATTTTTCAAAAAAAAAACCAACATAGGTCACCCATGTTTGAGTCTTTGAGAAATTGTGGAAGAAGAGTATTGCACTAGACTTGCGTTCAACCACCTCAAATTGACATATCAGCATGACTTTAGATTGGTTCCAAAAATCTCATGAATCACGATGACTAGCTAAATTCGCTAATTCGTAAATTCGTTTGGTTGTCTGCCAAGAGAATTGAGGCAAACATACCAAAAATGAGTGTTTATTCCAAAAAAACGGTATTTTCAAAGAATACCATGAGTTTCAGTGAGGTCACGAAATTGGGAGTATATGAAACTCTTATTCATTGATTGTTCGATAAATGGTTGACTGTTTTACTCACAACCTTCAAAAATAATTGTAATAATCTCCAAAAAAAATCAAAAATAAAAGTTTCCTGAAAAATCACGTATTTACAACTGCAAAATGACTTCCAGAAAACCTGCCAAGATCCTCAGAGGATCAACTTTTGCATTTTTGTCAAGCACTTCTGTAACTTCCTCCTTTGTAAATATATATTTTACAAAAAAATAAGCAGTTGTTCGCGCTAGAATTCAACCATGTCACCTGCTAACTTATTTTTGTTTTTTTCTCAAGATATGAGAATGGCAATCTTTCTCCAAATTGCATTCTATAAAAAAATTGAGATTTAGAATTCGCTGTATCATGCTTGAACCGATCGAAATGGGGTGATAATTTGCACTCATTGTTGACAAACTTGACTTTTGAAAGGTATCGGAGTAAAGCTCCATAATTAGATATTGTTCTTTTCTGTCAAAAAAAAAACAAACAAATAATTGAGTTCAGACTCAAAGTTTTGCCTTGTCGACTGAGCTGACTGTAACCAATAGTCTAGGAAAATTAGTTTTCTGCATATCCTTTGATAGAATTTACATCCTAGCCAAGAGCATCAGTATCGCCGCTTCACGAAGCAGCTTCTTGCAATTCGCTATGTAAATCTGAGTTCGAGGAAAATAGTATATGTTTCAATGTAGATCAATGTAGATTTCCAAGAAATTCCTTCAAAACTCATATATTTTGCTAACAAATTATAGATAGAACTTCAAATCGCTCTCATTGTTCATGAAAGAACTTATCAATATGAGTTGCTAAAATCTTGATGTTTCAAACAATCTCTCAACTTCATTACTCAATTTTCACTTTCGAAGCAACGTCGAGTGCTTTCTTGAAAACCGTCAGCTTCCATGAGTGAAATATGCGAGTTTTTGAACCCAAACTTCATGAGGTCTAGAAAAAGTCACTTGGCAGCCTGATCGTCCTTCTCAGTCGAATTCAGATATCCGCTCTGGAAAAAAGGCTGGGATGGTCTCACCCTTTCAACAAACACTTTTCTCTCAGCATCATCAAATCGCACTATAATTTCATCCCTTTTCAAACTTACAGTTCAAAAAAATTTTTATTTGACTAAATAATCCTCCTTTTCAAAGCAATTAAATTACCAATGCACAGTACTACGTATAACTTACTCATGCTGCATATCGCGCTAGTTTCTCAGTGCTGCTTACTACTTCGAGTTCTCCGTAATCATAGATTTTTTAGAATCATTATAGAGACTGTTAGACTTTTTGTATCTTCCGACTAGGCACTCAGGAAAGTGATAGCAATATATGCCACCATTTCAATGCATAGTTAGATTTACACGGCCTTTTGTCTGTTTGAGTGCACTTCCCATAAAAATCAGTTTATGACTTTGCATAACAAAAAGGTTAAAACACCAAAATCAATTGCTATCTCCAAAACCATAACGATTTTCAAGAGTGGACAATCCAAAAAAAATCATCTTCAAGTTCAGTAAAATTCGCCCTCAATAGACAATGCTTTCCTTCAAAAAAAAAAGGAAACTATCAAGGAAACAGAAGCTTAACAAAAGAGTTGCAAAAACATTGACTTTCTGCAACTTGAAATTTGAAGTGAACGTTCTTTATTGACTTTATCCAGTGCATGCGCGAATTCCTTTGAAAGTGATGTTCGAGGAGGAGTAAACAGTTAATAGATGGGTACAAGATGCTCGCCTAACCTTCCTAGTTTGACTTTTCCAGAGATCGCCCTGCGTAAGAAAAAAGCTGCTCTCAGATTAGAACAATGCTAAAAAAAAGTCAATTCGCACCACGTTTAAATATGTTTAGGAATTTGACTGAAATCGACCATAGGTTTGAAAAAAAAACCTTTTCCTAGTTGCTAATCTCAAACAAACAGCATAACCTTCGCTTGCATTTTTTTTGGTTGATCAACTCATCAAAGTGATGAATGCTTCTGAGTCGATTCCACTACTTTTCTCTAATTTTTGCGAAACATACAGTGCGAACGGAATCTGACTCTGACCTAGGGAGGCTAACGTTCGCGACAGGCTTTCAGATATGCGGAAGCGAATTAAAGAAATAGATGCGACTAGCCGGAGAAAACATAAAAAGCATTGAATTTTGTTTCGCTTCTAATTGGTATTCTCGAATAGCCGTTTCATGAAAATCTTGTTTTCTCTGCATGTCGTCATTGTTCCCATGTCAAGTGGTCACCATTGTATTATAACCGATTTTCTGTTCGAGTTGTCTACAGAGAGTCTGTTCAGAGCATGTGAGTAAGACAGAAACTATATGCCCCATTATACTGTGTTCACCTTTGTATTGCAATTGTTTTCTGCCATCAGATGTTCAGAGCGTCTGAAAAGACAGGATGTTTTGAGAGCCAGTAGCAAACTTCCCATTAACTTCATTTACGCAGCGGCTACTGGCACAGAGTAAGTTTGCCGCAAGCGTCTGCACTATAACAAGAAAGACTTCTCCGATAGGCGACTCGGAGAAGCCTTTCAGTCATTCAAAATTTTACCTCACGCCCTTGTGCGCAACGTTAGGGAAATGTTTCCTCTTGAGTTGCCCACATGATAGATTCCGAAAATTTCATGTTTTTGTTCCCTTCATTGTTTTTTCTGAATGCTGTAAATCGACGAATCTTCAAAACTCAAAATTTTGAACATTCTGTCACATTAGCGATTTTGATTTTCGATTAAAAATGTTGTATGCATTTTTTTCATGTATAATTATTTCTTCAATATTCACGCCAACCCCGTCACTACAGATCAAAACTTTCAAACATATCCCAATTCGTCTTTTAAGCTATACCGCTCCTACCATATCGTTATCCTTACCAATGCTCGTTCCCTCAGCTCGGATAGAGCCCACCCACCAACGCTGCATTGATATTCTTATTATCGCTCTGATCCACCTTTCGGAACAGTTGCGGAAGCCTTATTCTTGATAATTATCCAGTTTGCAAGCTTGTTTTGCTCTGCTTAATTCTCAGCTCGAGACAAGCTCTTCTTTTGACAGGGCGTGCGAAAGCCGCTTTCTCCTATGAGCCCTTTTCCCCCTGTCCACATGCATTCGAAGAGCAATCAAGCGACCGAGCAATGATACGATCAACAGCACTTTTCCTGCCCGCAGTTGGTGACAACAAATGGTAAATGGGCAACCTTGATGACGGTAATGGTAGCAGCAGCAATCTCCTGCTCTCAAACGAAACAGTGATGAAACAAATGGTACACACATGGGCAGCTTGATGACGACAATATCCCCACTCCTAAGCCATGGTCAAGGATGAAAGCTCGGGACGAGCTTTACTATGGAATGGACATGTCGAGACGCAGGCTAAGAGGTGGTCCGACAGTCCTCACCCCAACTGGGCGGTGCCCAGCAACTCCAGATGAGCTGTGCCTAACCGGGTGACCGGCGGTTACCCTTCCCCCTTCCTAATCTTATAAATATATAATAAAGATTCTAGTCATAAATGTTATCTTATATATAAAGCTGAATGTCTGTCTGTCTGTATGTATGTATGTCTGTCTGTACGTATGTGCGGAATAGAAATTTTTATTTCTGAACCGATCGGGACCAAACTTGGCACACATATACTTCGGGGCAGGGAGCGTGTCATAGGCTACTTTTCGTTATCGATCGATATCGATTTTATCGATTTTTATCGATTTTTTTGCTGAGTTCACCTACGGGGCCGGGAGTTGGCACAGGGGGGTAATCGAGCATGGGGATTCCGAATACAATATTGGTTTTCAGGATTATCGATTACTTTTATCGATTTTATCGATTTTTTTGCAAAGTTTGAGCTACGGGGCTGGGAGTTGGCACAGGGGGGTAATCGAGCATGGGGATTCCGAATACAATATTGGTTTTCAGGATTATCGATTACTTTTATCGATTTTATCGATTTTTTTGCAAAGTTTGAGCTACGGGGCTGGGAGTTCGCACAGGGGGGTAATCGAGCATGGGGATTCCGAATACAATATTGGTTTTCGGGATTATCGATTACTTTTATCGATTTTATCGATTTTTTGCAAAGTTTGAGCTAGGGGGCTGGGAGTTGGCACAGGGGGGGGGTAATCGAGCATGCTGATCACCCCCAAGAGGGGTGATCAGCATGCTCGATTACACCCCTGTGCCAAATTCCAGCCCCCTAGCTCAAATTTTCAAAAAATCGATAAAATCGATAAAAGTAATGGACGATCCTGAAAACTAATATTGTATTCGTAATCTGCATGCTCGATTACCCCCCTGTGCAAACTCCCAGCCCCGCAGGTCAAACTTTACAAAAAAATCGATAAAATCGATAAAAGTAATGGACGATCCTGAAAACTAATATTGTGTTCGTAATCAGCATGCTCGATTCCCCCTGTGCAAAATCCCAGCCTCGCATGTCAAAATTTACAAAAAATCGATAAAATCAATAAAAGTAATCGATAATTCTGAAAACTAATATTGTATTCGGAATCCCCATGCTCACTTCCCCCCCTGTGCCAACTCCTAGCCCTGTAGGTGAACTCTGCAAAAAAATCGATAAAAATCGGTAAAATCGACATCGATCGATAACGAAAAGTGGAGTATGACACGCTCCCTGCCCCGAAGTGTATGTGTGCAAAGTTTGGCCCCGTGCGAAGCCGGGTACGCCAGCTAGTGTTCATATAAAGTAAGACAATCAGGGTGAAGGATTCAAGTCAGGAGAGTGCACCTCCTGGACTTGACAAATCCAATAAAAAAATCAAAGAAACCGCAAAGAGACCTGATTTTCACTGAGATAATGGTATTTAGTTCTGATGAGCGCAATAAAACAAAAAGCGCGTCAAAGTTCGAATTTGAAGTACTTTAGGCCACAAACTTTTTAAACTCCCTGTATATGCGTTAGCGAGTGAGAGATCTGTAGAACTTTTTTAAACATAGATATAAAATTCTCAACTTCTTAATTTCCATGACAAATTGACAACGGCAAGTCCGACACACTGACTGATGAATGCTAGAAAAGTTTGACAGATTGCCAAGATGAGTTCGCCATAACAGTTATAGACTTCGAAAAAGAAAATCTCACCTTTGTGGCTCATGCATCTACTCATTTTCGTGACCTGTGCTCTTTGGGTATGCGATACGATGATACGAGGCACAATGCAAAAACACACGAACTCGGCATGCAACAGGGGGATGCGTTGCACTACAAGGTAAAAACCACGAAAACTCCGAGGAAGGGAGAAAAAAGAAAGGAAAGCTCACCTATCTCACTCATTCACTCTCGTTTTCCTCACTCAAGTTCACTACGCACATAAAGCGGAGACGGGATGCTCTAGAAGTGCAAATCCGCTTGAATACACGGTAGGCGACAATAGAAACGTCCAAAAGCCTATAACGACAAAGAGAAAAGTTGAAATCGACCATAAATAACACGCGTAAGTGGAGGATGCCGCCAAAAGATTTGAAACAGCCGCGTTGGCTAGCTTTCAGCTGCGGCTGTGCTTTTTGCGACGAATAGTTTACTGTACTTTTAGACATGTCCGACCTTTAGCACTTAATGGGGACGAGTGGCGTAGTGGTATGAGGCGCCGCTATGACCAGATCGGACCCAGGTTTAATACCGCCCCTGGGCCAACCAAGGCACCTCCCAGGGTTAGTGAATTAGCACCAGCTCAGACAGTCGAAGGGATATCTCCGACGGCCAAATGGCGCGGTCTGCCACTTCGCGCTCCGGAGCGCTCCTTAGCCCTCCCATCTCACCCATTTTGGTGCTCCGGGGCTCTCCCAAATCTGGCGCACCTCCGGAGCAGAGATTTGCGAGTCCCGAAGAGGGGTCACACTCGCCAGCTTGTGACGTCACCGTGTGTGACCGTGTGTAGCATACATTTGGGTAGCATACATACCGTTACCTGTTGTTTGTCACAAAAATTCAAAATAAAGGTCTGATTACCCAAGTTTGAGTACCAGCCCGCGTGACACCTAAACCAGCTCCATCTAGCAAAGCTTTGCTACACTTATCAACTTTTATCACCAAAATGATGCGTTTTGATCAGTGCAGATAGATTCGATTTTTTCTCCAAAAAACATGAGAAATTCCTAGGATAAAGAAGAAGGAGAAGCAAAGGAGTGTTAGCTGCATTATTGCAATTAAGGGTGAAGAAGCAACCGAAAATTGTTTTGTACAGAGTACGAAAAAAGGTGGCTAGCTCACTTTTGGGACAAAGTTAGTCATTTTTGATAATGAGCAGTCCACTTAGGTGGTCCTACGCTTAGGTACCTCAGAATTCGCTAAAACCTGGTCCAGAGAGATTATTGATTTTGCTGGTTACAAATATGTTATCGTTTCAAAAAACGGTCGTAACTCGGCCTTCAGAGGCGCTTGGCAGATTTGGAAGGCAGATTTGAAATCACCGTGCAATACTCTTTAAGCAGTATAGGTCTCATCTGAAAAGGCCACTTCGACTGAACACGCTTCCCTTGTTAGTTAACCATTTCCTGACTACCACTCCCTACTTTTAACTTCGATCCAGAAATTTCACTAAAAATTTCACTTGAAATTTTTCACATAAATTAAACGAAACTCCTCAGCTCTTAATGGTGAATTTTGAAGGCTGAGATTTTGGTAAAAATAGAATTCGAGTAGCGAGACAGAGTTGTTTATCTATCAGATAGGCGTATTACTAAAAAATGCGCATTTCAATACTGATTCCAAATCTGTCCTTCCATCCTTGAAAGTTCATTCCAACAAGAGTTATAAGGGTTTGTCTCTGATACTCAGATAAGCAGGCGGGGCAGGCGGCCATGCGATTTATGGCGGAAGGGCACCGGAAAAATAGTTCGCTGTTTTCGTAGGGTCCGCTTGCATTGGAAGAATTTTGGTAAAATATCAGAGAATGCTCGGAGAACAGTTGCGGTTTTTTCATAGATTTGTTGCGGCGCAGTGGCCGCATTCTCGCAGTTCCTCGAGAACATGCAGAATTATTGGGGCCGCACGGTCCTTCGTGAAGGTCCGCACAGCCCGTAGGTAACTTCCGCTGAGAGAAAGTACCTCAAACTCGGGTACTTACCATCAATAACACCTCTGTTATGCAGAGTGTTACCTTTGTGCGGCGACTCCCGAAACTGCGTAAAAAGAGTCCGAGTGCCTGCCATACATGTGGAAAGGGGATAATGTGTTCCTACCCCCTTCACCCCTGGGGCCGGAACCCAGCTGACCCCCTTCACCCACCGCCAATGAGGTACTGGAAGAAGTGAGACTAAGAAATCAACATTTAAAGCAAAACTATAAAACTATCGGCATTATAAAAATTAATTTTAGCGACATGTTGATTCTAAATATTATTATTACGATTGTCAAAACTTATTTGCAGGTTCACTGAGAAGCACGTCAGAAATTTGCCGCCTATTGTTCACTTCTAGAGAACGACGAAAAAGCCTTGGAAAAAATTTACGTGAAGTCTTCAGTATATATATGTCAATGAAGTTACTCACGTATTTGCTGAAATAATAAGCGAAATCATAAATGAACTTTGATGGTCATTGCGCAGTTGAATTGCATTCTTTTGAAGGCGAATGAATTTCCTAAGCAGATGGCAGAATCATGAAAAGTCATTGATTGTTTCCTTGAAGAGTCATTGTCCCAACTTTTAATATTATTTCTAAATTCAGACAAAG